>OMLI01101267.1:8556-19993 GCA_900302605.1 Rondeletia loricata
TTAGCTGATGAAGACTGTGATATATGGTCGGTTTGAATACTGTTGACAAAATGTACTTATTGTAAGTCGCTTTGGACAAAAGCGTCTGCTAAATGCCATAATGTAATGTAATGTAATGTAATGTAACAACAACGCAGCTCTTAAAAAATACAGCTGACAAACGTAATCAACTTTACCAAGAATAAAATCCACACTAAAACACAGCTATTGGCGATGTACATTGCATTTCCGGGCCCTATTTGTTGTTTGGTGTTGTATTTTTCGTATTCCCGTGGATAACTGGCCAAACGTAGACGACGTGATGTCATGTCCAGATATTTCCAGCAGCTACAATAGCAGATAGCAGAATTTTTTTCAACTATCTAAAACATCAACGGTGAACATCAGGTTTTGGCTGATCAAAGAGCGAGGGCTTCTTTCCAGAGCCGCCATTTTAATTGTTAAACAATCATACAGGAAGAAATCCATCGTAGAAGAGGCAGAGAGACCAATTTCTCCAATGACAGGAGCCTCAATAGACCAGAATGCAATGCAGCCACAAGACATGTTACTGATATTGCTCTCTCCACCTACACGTATAACCAACAGCTAAATGCAACACGTTCAGGCACATTCTCTGGGGGTTGTCGAAAAGGCATTCTGGGAAATTTTGGAAATCACTAACTGAAGTAGAAGTAGACAAAGTAGTGGGTACACAAACAAATTTAAAGTACAACATTTAATCACAAAATATTCCTGGAATGAGAGATTGATGATATGCAACAGTCAGAGTATCCAAGGGTGGATGTTCCCTTTAAGTGTAAACAGCCAACGCAGCACATAAAATTCAGTATTTTATGGACAAGGTCAACATTTCCTGGCAGAGTACCTATACTTTCAGGGCTTCTACAGCACTGCTGTGTTTATCTACTTTTGAGTGCAGTCATCAGAGGCTGGTAATTTCCCTTGGCATGACCACACATACAATATAGCATATCCATATGCCTCATGAATTATTCAATGCCTTTACTGAGCCAACAATAAAGACATGGGACATGGGTACACCTGCCTGTACATATTGCATGAGAGAACGAGCTACAAAGACACCAAACCAGACTACACTCCTAACACTTTCTGACATTATCATTACAGACAACTACATGCTGAACTCAGCCAGGCATCTCTTCTCTTGCTCATACAGTTCCCATAGCCTACATCTCAGGGAGTTGCTCTTCCCTCATCACCAGTCTCCTGCCATATGCAGCGGAAACGGTTAATGCGTGTGACAGTTGTCAGCACTGGGTGTTAGTAAGTGGATGTCATGTTCTACGCGGAATGAGGACGCGCATTAATTGATACTTATTTCATGGCTAGTTCTTTCATTGACAGCAGCGTGTTAATAAAGAAGCTGATTTACGACCGGCTCAGTCTCTCCCTGTATGGCTGTGATGACTCGGTGTCAGGACGGGGCTGAAGAGAAGGATGGAGGAAGGAAAGGAAAGGAAGGTGAGGAAAACTGGTCAAATCGGGGGAGGAGCCACTCTCCCTTTTCCATCTCTTCCTTCTTCTCCTAACTTTTGATTTCCTTCTGTCTCTTTCCTCCCTCTTTATCCACCCCCTACTCTCTCATCTCCTTTCTTCATCCTCACCTCTTTCTCTCCAACTTTCACCTGTCATCTTCATCTGTAAGCAACCTTGAGCCAATCCACTGTAGGTAAACACACAAGCACACGCACCGTCCCCACTCACTGCTAAGTGCACATTATTTGCAGTACGCTTCATTTCATCTTAGCTAAGGCTGTTTATTTGGCGTACACTGTGCGAGTTAATGAGATTGTGACAATTAATGGCACTTGTTTACAAAGTGCCTGTGATGTAACTGCTGAAATCTCTGTGATGAAATTCTTTGCAGTGGCAGCAGCCTACTCCAAACACTATTCTTACAGCTGTGCTAGACTGTGTGTATGTGTGTGCATGTGTATATATATTTGTGCATGTGTGTGCCTGTTTGGGTGCATCCATGTTCTAGTTTATGTGGGTGAAATTAAAGCATGGGACAGCAATATACTGGGTGCGGACATTACTTTAGGAACAGATGAGAGCCTATCAGAAAACTGACAATGAACAATCATGCCCCTGATAGCCTTTAGCCTTGTTCCTTAGTGATGATAACCCTGATCAACGATCATGTCCAAACAATACAGTGCATCCAGAATACTCTCAATAATAGGTAAGAAAAAACAGTGCACTGCATGATGCTTATGTGGCATTACAAAATACTGTGAAATGAATGCACTGTCAACCCCCTGCAGTTCAGAGACTCGCTTCGTTTTAATTTTAATCTTGCAGCACATCTGTGGAGAGGGGCTTGCAATCACCTCCCCAATGTTTACTCAAGATATCTTAAGCTATCTCTGTCTGCGGTAAGGAAGCAGCACGGCTCAAGGTTTTCCCTGGGCTGCCATCGGCTTAAAACGCATACAAAAGACGTGCAAACTCTCTCAGGGCCTCAAACATTAGAGACCAGAGAGTAGGCTGCTTGCAACCGTATTGCTCTCCATGCTGTGCAGGAGGGGGTAGTACAGCACTTTGTGAAAAAGATATTGTGGCATTTTACCAAGGCTCAGGATGGATATAGCTGACACTCACGTCCTCTGCTCAGCAGCAAGGAGATGGGGACGTCACACAGAAAATTGCAGACTGAACAGGAAACCTGGATCCTATGAAATTTGCATTTTAACAGCTACAGTACACAAAAGTGTCAAGAGCCACTGCCATACAAGATGACACTGAGAACCAGGAAAAAGTGAGGGAGAGAATATGCGAAGGGAAAGAGTTAGACTCCAGTGAAAACCAGTGGAAAGTGGAAATCAGACGAGGAAACACACCACAGCACAGGTTTTTACTGTATATGTTGGCAATTTTACACCTACACTGGAAAACTGTCCCCTCTTTACTTCCTTCAACTGTTATAACATCCATCTAGGTCAGTTTGTCCAGATGTGTGTGTGTGTGTGTAGGTATGCGTGCTTGTGTACATTTGCATTACAGGCCAACCGAGATACCGTTCTCTTCGATTTTCATACATCGTGTGTGCTTTACCTTCCCATCCATCCAATCCACAAAACTGCATTTTGCTCTCAACTCATTTTCTTCTCTGCTGGGTTTTTGATGACTTGTTCCTCTCTTCTATTCACAATGGCACTGTAAACACTAATCTTTGAGGGATGGCTTTTCTGATTATTGTTATTCAATCGGAGGACCATTTTGCCTGAAGAATTTTTATGTTTTGCCATGGCAAAGGACTCCAGGTAGAGAGGTGATTAAAAAAAATCCATAATCTTTTTTCTTTGCCCTCAAGGTGACATCTGTTTTAAAAAGAACTCTAATCTGAGCTGATATAAAAGGACTTTTCAAAAGCTCGATGTGTGCGTGTATGAACCTCCCCTATTGCTGCCGCTCTGTCCCACAGTAATGGTGTAAGAGCCAATCATTTTGTGAAAAGGTTCCTCCAAAAGCCCTCACTCTGGAAGAAAAAGAGCTTCACTCTGTATTATGAATAGCATTATGTCTTTAATACGGAGAATGAGACAAAACCCTCTGATTGAGAGAGGCTACTTAGGCTGTAATGTAATCACGATGGTCACTAACCTTTCTCCTTTGCTTTATCTGGTACTATCAGTGATTTGAGTCTCTTTCATCCCTCTGGTGTTGCATACTAAATACGACTGCTTCATGAATATTTTGAAACTTGTAATTGGCTGAGGTGACGTGGGTTGAATGCTATAGGGGTTGCACAGAATGTCAACTTGGCCCAGGTAACTTGGAAGGCTGAGCACAGCTGAAGGTGATCACCCTGACCCAAACAGACAGGCTCCTCTCTGCCTCAATCTGTGGATGAGAATGGCAGGTTGCTCCTAATGGCATGCAGTAGCTGCATCCCTGTCCCTGTCCCCAGCCAGCTGGTGGCTCCCCTGCCCGCTCCCTTGGCCCCCCTCCCCCCGGTGTGGGACAGCTATCTCCCAGTATCAGCTGGAAATGTGATGGATGACAGGTGGAGGGAGAGAGAACAGGGCTCCTCAGAGCCCGTCAGGCCTGCTCCCACTACCCATTAGTCTTCCATTTAGCCCAGCGCTGGGCCAGCCACCCTGATCACACACACACACTTGAATTTTCTGGTCACTGATGAATCCCTAACCTTCCTGGTGCAGGATGGGCCCAGATCCTCCTTTAACAGGATAGAAAGAGGCCATTGTGGTTCATCTCTCCCAGTTTGCTCCACTCCTCCTACCCCTCCTCCAGATAGTGATTCATGCTAAAGGAAAGGCTGTCATATTCTCACCATCTTTCTAGGCTTGATACATACTGTGGAGGACAGGATTGCTCTCTGCAGGAAAGGCACATAAACAGCAGAGTGCATCGTAAAGGGCTCCGCCACAGAGAAACAATAGAGAGGGTTTGAATTCTTAACTTGACAGTTAGGAACATTGGGTCAGCCGTTTTAGTATGTTGTTTTCATTTACTCTGGTGCCAATGGGCTTGTTGTAGGGTCTTTGTTGTGCACCAGCACCAGCACAGAATTGTAATTCTGCAGCCTGGTGGGTATATATAGGTGCATTGATTAGGCCTGGGAGATCAAGTAGGGAGTGACAGGCAGAAAAGATCACAGGGAGCCTGCTAAGAATCAATTGGCAGTGCTGATCAGCCCCCTCTGCAGCACTAACAAGGCCCAGGCCTCTGACATCTGCCCCGGAAAAACTCATGTTGAACACAGAAACATTGACATCGGAGGCACCAAATGAACAAGTAAAGGTTGTGACCTTTGGAAATGCCAGCCAGTTGAAAAACATAACCAAATTTGGAAGTGCATGTAAAATGCCACAGCTCAGCATCGGAGTGGTCAAATCCCAAGGTGTTGTGGTGAGAGTGAGCTGGAAATATTGAGCAGAATGTATCTCCAGTACACTGAGGAATTAGAAGAACAATACTGCTTGATATGTAGTCATACCACATGTTAGCATTATCAAGATATGATTCAATCAAGTTGAGGAACAACATATCCATCAAATCAGCCATTGAAACAAGAACGTGCTGTAAGGGTAAGGCAGATATTGCATTATCTCACTGCAACTTCCTGGCATAAAATCTAATCTTTAAGTCATTTCACGTTCTGTCTCCATATTCCTTTACGAGAACGGGGTCTCTTCAGGTTAATAACAGTTTCTTCCAAAGATTACAGGAAGAAAAGGATGAAATGTAAAGAAGGGAGCTGCATGTTGATTATGCAGAGCACTGGACACTGTGTCATTTCCATCTAGGGATTGACAGAATGTAAAAATGCTTTATCAAAACAGTATACTTGACAAAAGAGACTGATTTGTTTCACTTTATTTATGATTAAGAAAAGGTGTTTGCCATTCCACAACTTAAAGCTCCTATATGTAGTTTTATGCTTTTAACAGATTATAATTACATTTCTGGTGATTGCATAGTATAATGGCAATGGGAGAATGAAAAAATCCTAGAAGCCTTGTATTCACAATGCAATTTTGTCTGCCACCGGGCAGGAAACCGCGGGAAATTTGACGTTTCGCTTTACGGCAGACAGGAAGTGTGTCACCAAGTCAGGAAGAGATTCACCTTGTATCAAAGAGATTGGTAGTTACCTAACGTAACTCCAGTTCTATGAGAGAGGCTTGCTGCTTGTAGCCGGTATAATCGAGTCAGCGGCAGGACGTTGTTTATAGAGCTCCGATATTTGAGAGGGATTCGAACAGACGCGGAGTTGCATTCTTTCTACTCAACCAGTAAGTAATTTATTTTTACAAGCCACTTGTTTGAATGTAGTCCCGATGAGACGCTAGTATGTCTTTGATTCTGACGTGCCATTACTAGCGTCTCAACGCACGTCGCTCTACATTGTATTCCTGTATGTGTTGTTCCAAACGGCTGCTCCGATGTGGCTCAAACTGTCACATACTACTCTTGGCCTTAGTATCATGCACGCGGTCCCATCAAATTTCCAATAAAGGTCCCTCAGCAACAGGCTTTGCGACAGTTAAAAAATACAACTAGCAAACTCTAGAGGCCGCTATAAACTACATATAGTAGCTTTAAAAGAGTTTTGCACTTTGCACAGCACATTTCCTCACTTAGTGTGATGAGTGTATTTATAAATAAAATCCACAGGGACACCATGTATCGCCGGTGGAAACAAGCATCTGATTTAACAATTGCCATATCACACTAAGGGATGTACACTTTGACGCTGACTGATACATGTTGCAATTATAGGCAGAGAGGGGCTTGTTGAGTTTAAAATGGGGGATTGTGGTTTTCCCGCACACATTTGCAAAAAAATAGAGGTAACATGGTTAATGCCTTTGCTAATTTGTGCTAACAAGGGGGATGCTATTCCCGATCACACCCATTAAATCTCCCTGATAAAAGATTCAGCTGTTGCAATCAAATTACAATGTCGAGGTGCCCATGAGCAAGGCACTTGACCCCCATCTGCTCCAGTGGACCAACAGTAGAAAACTGTGGTTGTACTGGGCAGCTCCAAGGTGTGTATGTGTGTAAGTGTAAGAATCTGAAGCAGGGTGTTTCTGAAAAGAATAATGTGTGGTCAGCAAACTTTCCCTCAATAAATAAAAGGTTGGAGGAATAATAAGGCCTAATTCAAAACGGGGGGAAAACAGTCATCATTCTCACTTTGTTAACAGCAGGTGGAGGTGAAGCAGATAAATGATTACCGCTCACAATTGGTAACCACAACTTTTAAAACACTACAGCTTATTTTGGTCATCATAAAAGTATCCACCAACATCATGGCAAGCTCTATATCCATACAGGCAATCCTACACCTATGTTTCCTGAAAGGCAAAACAGCTGCTGGGAACAGAATATAATCTGGATCAGAAAAGCCTCACAATAAGCATAACTCAAAGCTGCCTATAGTGATTAGAGAATGTAGGGCCTTCCAGCCTGACTTGGAAATGTGTGTTGACACCGAAAACCAAGGTTAAGACTGAAACGCTGCTTAACATTTTATAATTCCTCCAAATCTATCTGCTGAGACAATTTAAGGAGAGAAGATTAAGAGAAACGGAGGAGAAGCTCCTTTAATAACACTTGTCATGATTGATGGTCAGCAGCAGGAGAAAGAATACCTCTGGGAACAAAGAGCCATTTCACCTGTGGCAGAGAAATGCGTTGGTAGCCATGGAAACATTAGCAAACAACAGTGAAAAAATATGCATGAGGATAATAAAAATGTGTTTGGATTTGCAGGCCATTTGGCATTCGTTTGTAATTACAGGCTTTGAATACAATTTTAACACAAACAGGTTTTCTGCATCCTAATTAACATATGAATGAGGACGTGGCCACAATGCTCTGGCGGCGCCATGCTTGCTGCACCGTGATATACATCAATAAATCCAGGATCTGATGTTCGCTATTTCTACGTCATGGCATGATAATATCTCTGTCATGGTTTCACGATATGCATGTCACTGCCACCGCATAGCAACGAGGCAGCACTGGGAAAGAGGGAAAAATCGATCTATAATATGGAGGTATAATGGGGCTCTGCCTGAAACCGTTGATTTGGATGCGGGTCGGAGGGGAGCGGGGCTGCGCTGGTAGGCTGTACCGCTGCCTGTAGAGCAGAGCTGCTGCCAGGTACGTGTCTTACTGTCCTGATCCCTGGATGCAGCCAGCCAGATATACACTAGTTGACACACAAGGTAGGGATGAACAGAGCAAATCCCACATTTGGAGTGGTTTCCAACAGGGTTTTGCACAGAGGTCATCAGAAACAGGAGAGAGATTACGTGCAAAGTATGGGATTGGCAAGGCAACGTGTACACCAAAGAAATCCACCCTGAGGATCATAACAGGTTAAGAGAAGCACATCAGCTCTAAATACCATACTACTCATGCCTGAGCTAGATACAACTAGATGGGACATGCAATCTCGAACGTGAAAATGTAATGGTGAACAGAAATCGTACGATATGCCTCTCTTACAATTGAGTCATCAGCACAGTGAGGTCAAAATAAAGAGGGCAAAATAAATGGAATGCATCCCTCTTTGCCTTTGGCTGGACTTCCAGGGCATTGCTTTTGGAATCAATAGAGAAATAGAGCAGACACTGATTATGTGGGCTCCCAGTAGAGGTTGTGTCCTTGGGCTTTTCACACCATTATGCCTCTTAAAAGGCCCAAGTCATAAATAAAATCTAATCAACAAGACAGCCCTGGCAAGGAACATTAAAACATGTGATTGGAGACATTTTTCTTTTCAAGCTGACTGATAAGAGCTTTTGATACAGACAGTGGGAATATAGCTCGAAAAGGATTTTGAAGTTGAGTGTTTATTTACATTTGAATTGTTTGGAATCACTGGAGTAAGATGCCACCCTATTTTTCTCCCCAGACATGACTTGAGGACAACACTATTTAAAATGTAGTTTGTTTTCCTGAGGAACAGATGGCTAATAAACAAGTCTACTAAATGTTTAGAGTTTTGATCAGAATTGTTTGAACAGACTCCATTTACAAGCAGATGTTCTTCAACTATTACATTTCTTGTCTGTTTGTATGCAGCGTGCTTGATATTTGTAAGTATTACTGAGAAAAGGAGTACTTTCTCCAACACCATTGTACAGGCTTCTCCGCTGGTTCACTGACTACACATTCTGTTGACTGTACTTGTATTTACTTGGATGAGCAAGCCCTGAGGGTCGGCCATGTCTGGTGCCATCACGGGCGCCATCCAACCATAAAGGCACCTAGGGAAGTGGGGAAAAACATTCAGTGACAAGGTGTGGATCTGTGTCCCCCAAATTTGAATCCATTCATGATGTAATAAATGTCATTGTACTTGTACGTCATTAGCATTGTTGGAAAGATAATCGTCCCACCTTTTATATGAGGCTTCTTACATGACCATGAAAAATGACCATTCATCTAATTGCCTTGCCTGTTTTTGCTTATCCTCATTTGCTTACTACAACCACTAAGAATGCAACTGTGAGATAATCACACACACACACACACACACACTTAAGAAACAGCATTAACCCTACTACTTCTACTTATTAGCCTTGTAGAATACATAAAATAATGAGCCTAAATTAAATGTGAACAGCAAGCACACGGGTCTAGCTTAGAGACTGTCATTCATTATAAGAAAAACACTTTGATCATGCTTAGCAGAGAATAAAAGTGTGAGGGGCAAAAGATAAGTAAAAGACTAGGGACTGAATAAGCTGACCCATTAATTAGCACTCTATAATGGATAGAGTGAATTATTATGATTTAATTCAGTCATTCTACAAAGAAATAATGACCGCTGCATGTATAAAACGGAGAGGGAAACTGTGCTGTGATCTCTGGGACTCTGTTCTTGTCAGTATATTCATCAGTAGTGAGAGCTTGGCCTCTATTAACTTCAAGCAGGGCATGATGATTGTGAGGTGTGAGTTAATATATTCCTCAACATTCAATTAGCATGCTAATCTTACCTGCAACAGTGGGTCAGGGCGGTTCAGAAGCTCAAACAGAAAGCAAAATAGTAAACACTGAACAATTAGCTGGGAGTGAGATTGCAGATGGAATCAAAGTGTAGTGGGCGATATGGCCTAAAAATTAAATCTAGTTTTTTTTCATCTAGATTTTTCTCTAAATAAACTCAAAAAGACCCAGGCATAATTCAAATAAGTATTTTCTTTATTAAAATAATAAAACAAATAATGAGACTATCAACTAGTCTCCTATGTGTGTAATAGCAGTTGCTCAAGAACAAACAAACAGCACCACTTCCAAGGCTCTCATTGTTTTTCAGAGATTGGCTATCCCTGAAAAACAATTGCAATGTGCAAAATGACAATTTTGATTTTTTTAAACAAAATTGTTAAAATCTCGATTTCACGATTCAGCCATTTTACAACGATGTGCTCATCGATTAATTTGAATTAAACGATTAAATCAACATATTGCCCAGCCCTAGTGGGGGGGAGCCATGCACCACTCTGTTCTGCTCTGTACACTACTGATATTTCTCTCTGTATCCAGCTTTTGGCAGGAGTGTTTGTTAACAGGACCTCAAGTCACCCGCTGGCGAGGCCACAGATGCGCCTGTGATCCAATCTGCCAGCTAATAAAAATTTAAGAACTTAATGGGATACATTTGAATCGGCAAGCTCAGCATAAGAGACGGCGAAGGTTTGACACCTCGTAGCGCTCGTTGTGCTGCCTTATTGAAAACGTGAGGAGAATCCTTACCACATAGAAGAAAAAAAAAGACTGCAATGTTCACGTGCACTGTGTTTTGGTGTCCATTTTCGTAGGCAGATTTATAATTGCATCCAAGAGCGTAAACATGTCCGCAAAACGTCTCTAATGTTGACACCGATAGCCACTTTAATGGAAAGAAGCGACAGTTTGTTTTGGAAATGCACAAGCACTCCGCTGCTGCTTGCCAAATCATATTCAAACCTCTCCCAGTCTGAATATAAACAAACTAAAAAGGAATTATTCATGACTACTAGGAGACATCTGACAAGATTTATTTAATCCATGTTTGACCCCCTCTCAGATCCACTTAGTCTTAATCATCTATATCTGGTCTCTGAAGTGATTCTGTCCCCCACTTTCAAATGGAGCAACTGTTTCAGGAAAAAGGCTTATGGCTTCAATGCCCACCAATAAAATGACAAGGCACTTTCTTAAGTCTTTCATCACATTATTCTCCCCTGCCCAGTGGCTGCTGATTCAGTGCCTGTTTGTAGCCAATGATGATGGCTTTCAAAAGTGATTGCACCACAATTAATCGGATACGAGTATCTGACCGCTGAGGTGATCTGTGCATTGTGGTCTTATATATGTGAGAAGAGGGGGTCTCCCACTTGGTACAAGCCAGCTACTACATTGTATAAGTAAAGGCATTGTTGTCCATTACTCAGCCTGAGCAGTTAACCATTTAATTCTGTTAATTATTAGCTTTATGGGGGCTTTTTGCCACAGCATGGTGCCGAGACATGATGCCTTCAGTTCCCCTTGCCTCCCTTTCTGTCTGCCTGTGAGTCAAAGAGCAGTAAGTTAAGATGATACATTACATTACATTATGGCATTTAGCAGACGCTTTTGTCCAAAGCGACTTACAATAAGTACATTTTGTCAACAGTATTCAAACCAACCATATATCACAGTTTTCATCAGCTAAGCATTCAATAGGAATATGCAGCAATAATAAGTCGCATCCGTAGAGTGCAAAAGAGTATAAGAGGAAGAAAGAGGAAGAAAGGGGAAGGTGTCAGTTCAAGTGGTGTCCAGGTGTAGTCTGAATAGATGGGTTTTCAGTCTCCGGCGAAAGATGGGTAGAGATTCAGCCGTTCTGACAGAGGGGGGAAGCTCGTTCCACCATTGTGGGGCCAGGGATGAGAAGAGC
>OMLI01101271.1:1506-24772 GCA_900302605.1 Rondeletia loricata
GACCCGTTTTTAAAAAGCTTGCGTTTCAGGCGCCGAAAACGCCGTTGTCATGCGAACGTAAGGCCAATCCGCAAAAAACTTTCCCGTTTCATCTATGAACCGTTGTCGTCGAAACAGGGCCTCTGTCTCCCTCTCTCTCATTCGTTCTCTATCTCTCACACACAAAGGTGATGTAATCGTTCTGAGGTCTTTGGTTTCACACCTTAGACCAGAGGTTTTCAGTCCTGTTCCTCGGGACCCAGAGCCCTGCTGGTTTTCATTCTAGACATCTAATCAGGAACTGAGTTACACTTGGGACGCCAAGTGAAGGTAATTAACTACCTGGTAGAATAGAAAACCAGCAGTGGGTCCAGAGGAATGGAGTTGGGAACCACTGCCTTGGAGGAAGACCAACTTTACAGTCCAACAGTGTTTTATATGCAGGTGTAGTGCACAAGACTGGACGTGACAGGAAAATGGGAATCTGTCATTAAAAAAAAAATCCTGAAAAAAAGAAGATCCGACTCATCCAGTAGAGAGAGTGTATTATGGAAATGTCTATCTATGTAAATCTGAGAGGAGGTCTACTGTCTTCCAGGCTTATTGGTGAGGCCCACTTCTCTGAGAAAGGTTTTCTATCCCCGCTTTCTTAAGCTGTCTTTGTTTTCTCTCTTTCTACAAGGGTTTGTGTTAACTCTACATCCTTCAGTATAAGCTGCTCAGACTAAGCCTCTTTCTCTCTTTGTCATCCTCTCTTAACTTCTAGCTCTCTCTCTTGCACTAGTACCCTGCTAACAAAGAGATCGCAGTCATCAGATTGTGTGCCTCTATGAGTTGAGATATGATTGGAGCATAGTAAAGACCTAAATGTTACCTTTTGTCTGACCTTTCACCCGACTACATAATGGCAGTGATACACAGTGCAACATTTTGGGCAAAGCTTATTGGCAACAGTGCCCGAGGAGTTGCCTCTGTATTGATGCTTTTGAACTCCTTTTGCCTATTGCTGGGAGCATTGTCAGTTTTCATGGCTCAAAAAGAATCACATACTGCAACACAACGGTTTCTCAAGTTACTTGCATGGTTAAGGGGCCAATCTATTATTTAATTTCTTTCCAAATCTACATTCTAAACGTCTTTCTTTCTTTCCTTCTTACCTCTACCTCCATCTATGTTCTTCTTCTTTTGTCTTTGGTCTTGATTTGAGCACGGCTTTCGATACAGTCGATCACAATATACTCCTAAACCGCCTAGCGAACCACGTTAGCATCTGCGGCCCCGCTTTCATGGCTTATGTCCTACTTATCTGATAGAACGCATAGTGTTTCGCACAACAACATCATCTCCGAATGCTCTAAAGTTAACTTCGGCTTTTGCCTCTCTGTGCCTCATCTGTCTTCTTATGTCATTGTCATTTGTCCCGGCACCTATTGCACGCTCAGCCGTCCCGGTGGGGGATTCCTCTTTGACTTGGCCCGCCCGAGGTTTCTTAAATTTTTCCCCCTACTAGGGTTTTCTTGGAAGGTTTTCCTTGTTTGCTTCGAGGGTCTAAGGTTGGTGGTGCCGGGTAGGTTAGGCTTTGTAGAATAGGTAGGCTTGCTATGTCTATGTCTTGCTATTGTGTGTCTTGTGCTTTGTTCTGCTTCCTTGTGTTTGTCTTACATCATTCTGTTCTATGATTGTTTGATGATCAGTTAGATCTCGGTAGGCTCATTCTCTGTAAAGTCCTTTGAGACATGCTTGTGATAAAGGGCTGTATAGATAAACTAACTTGACTTGTCAAAAATCCATATTAGTAACGGAAGACCAACCTGCTCCGAAGGCGAAGAAGAAGCTCTTGTCAGGGTGTTCCTCTAGCAGGGCCTTGACCCTCCTGCCCATCCTCTCATTCCTCTTGTAGATGAGCTCCTGGCGGAAGTAGCTGTCTATTTCCTGGGCTGTCACCTGCTCACTGGGAGGCAGCGTCACATTGTTGAAGTTAGGGACCTAAGGTGGTAGGGGTGTGGGGTGATGATTTGGTCGAGCCATCGAGCAGGAGAGGAGGGGAGAGAGAAGAAGAGACAGGGATCGGGGGTGCTTGTTGAATATTTATCTGAATTAAAATTGTTTGTTCATTCAAATAATTTCAGTTTATATCAATTCATGAATTAGGTTGTTTTGCCTTTTCAATAGCTTTCATTTTAATTGCACAAAAAGAAAAAAGAAACGGACTGCTAGGAGGAAGGATAGTGAGCGATAGATAGGGAGGCAAAGGGGGGAGGAAAAGAGAGAGGGGAGGGGAAGGGAAGAGGGATAGAGATGTAGGAAGGGAGGGAGGATACTGAGGAGAAAGAATGGAGGCATGACGGGAGCAAGGCACTGGGCTGATGGAGCCTCAGGGTGGAAATGGGGCCAGAGAGACAGAGAAAGGGGATGGTAGAAGAATCAGGATAAGGAGAGTGGAAGATATGGAGGGAAAGAAGGGCAAAGGGAAGGAGAGAAGAAGATGGTAAATAAGAGAAGAGCTGGAAGGAGGAGGGAGTGTATGGGGGGGTCAGGGGTTAAGGTAAAGGGTCATGGGTTGTGTCACCGGGACACTCCAAAAGGTCAAGAGGTGAGACTGACTCTTAGCTTATTAACTAGAGTGAAAGTCTACTGCTACACATGGAATAGAATAGAGTAGAATAGAATAGGATTATTAACTGTAATGAAAGTAAATATCAACACTGTGATTCTTTTGACGCTGTCATAATAAATAATAATAATAATAAAGAATAGAGGAGAAGATAACTTTACTGTCCAAACATGAGAGAGGGAGAAACAGAGGCGGACACTACTAAAATAAACCAAAATAGAGACACAGGGAGGCGAGAGAGAGACAGGACCGACCTGTGAGGTGTCGTGATTGAAGATGATGGAGTTCAGATCTCCACAGTTGTAGTGCTTGATGAGGTCTTCGGTGGTGTACGGGACCTGCAGGCTCCCCGCCCTCAGAGACTCCTGCTGTAATAACGTCTGGTTCAGCGCAAAGATCACCTGGAAGGAAACGATGATGGTCAGTTATTGGTATATTTATTTTTATCCAGATGGAAGACCTGTAAAACCTCCAAAACTTCAGAATCACTTTATTCAGCAAAAGCAGTAAATGTACAAGAATTTGTCTTTGACATTGGAGCATGCTGTATGTACAGTATGGCTGCAGCTGTAAAAGATGTGTAAAAAGTGTCTACTAGTGTGTTGAACCAGTGTACCATGAAGTAGTGACACTGAATAGAATGAGATGCATGAAATAAATTACTGACAAAGACTAAATAGAAGTCACAGGATCATCATCACAGGATTTAGCTTCTCTTCACTGTCAGTTTTAGACTAGATTTCAAGATTGTACGCTAAATTAAATGATTACCCATTCTGGTGTTGTACTGATTAATGAATTACTTAATTACATAATCACCCCAACTTTTGGAGATGGCCCCCTTTGAACCATATCAACATGAATGACTGTCTACTCAAGTAAAAGTGGGAGTGAATAATTTAAGTATTGTACAGTCTTTAAAAGCACTCAAGAAAGTAATGTTGCTAAAAACTAGTTGAAGTTAATTATAATTTAATTAATTATAATATTATAATGATACAGATGGGAGCTGTGACATTAAGTGACAGCAGAGGACATGAACAACGTATGTTCAAGTTGTTCAAAATACATCCAGGTTCCAGAAGTTACGGAGATTCGTTGCATCCATTACAGCTGACCAGATCACAGATGCCATCATAGCAGAAACCGGTATGCAATCAGTACAACACACAAAAAAGTGTCATTTATCACTGGTCCACCCATAAGATAAATGGACCAATCTGGACACCGTGGGTCTCAGTGGGTCAGATTTGGCCCGCCATCCACCTCTTTTGTAACAGATTTCAGGATTAGGGCTGGGGAAAATAAATATTCCATGGGCTGTGTGGTGGCTCCGCATGCCACAATGCATGCTATGTACTCTCACTTCTGTGGGTTTGAGTCCAGCTCATGACCTGTGTTGCATTTTATCCCGTCTCTCGCGCTCGCTCTCCATTTTCCTTGTTTCCCAAAAAGGACATATTCAATGAATCAACGTACCACTCACTTCCCCTAAAAACTAAAATCATCAATCGTCTTCCATCTTCAGCTTGTTTCCTGTAGTGTAAAACTGGGGTTCCTTCACTCTAGTATAGTGTAGTATAATCTCACCCTGGAGTCTAGTCCCATTAAACAATACAAGTAATTCTGTCACATGGGGACCCAAATGAAACGGGCTTGTGTTGCATTTTGGGTTGTGCACCATAGTTTGCAAAATGGCGAATGCTTACAATTATACTAATCATGCTTTAGATCTGGCTCTGGGACGGCCGGCCTGTCAACCCCCACTCTCTGGCCAAGCGTCGCTCTGCGGCATCAGGCCTGCCCGGCATCACAGTGCTGATGTCTGCATCCACTGCAGCCCTATAGACTAAATGTCATGAAGCATTTGTACTTTTTTCCCTTTCAATAAAAAATGCATAACTGCATCGATTTCAATGTTTTGTGTCTAAACTATGATGGGGAAAAAAGCATGCAAAATAGGGCAAAGCCCAAATAGGCAATATCTAATCAAATGATTGAGATGAACTAAATGTTACACAAACACCATCATAGTAAAAGACACATTCTGAGTCGGCCCTGGCCCGAGCAGCAAACCCTCCTGGCTCTGCTGTGGAGATCTGGCTATTGTGTGACCGTGAAATCGGCCAGTGTTTGGTGAGAGGACCCTGGTGAGCCTGCCGCCTATGATCACCACTGCAAGGACACACACATATGACATGCACACAAACGCACACACACACACACACTGGAGGTTCTATAGCCTATACACACAGATTGGGGGACACACATACACACACAAACCACCTCTGATCACCTCAGCACATGGTCTCTCTCTGATCCCACCACCATACACACACACACACACACATACATGCACGCACGCACACACATACCCGTCATCCTGCGAGCCATTGATCTCTTACATGACCCCTTGCCAAAAAAAAAGTGTATTTGTTTCTCAATGGGGACAGTCCATCAAAGTGAAGATCTGTTTTGTCAGCTGTGGAACTATGTAAATATGTGTTCATGTTTTTACAAGTGAGTGTATGAGACACTCATGTGTGTATGTATATATGTGTGTGTGTGTGTGTGTGTGTGTGTGTGTGTGTGTGTGTGTGTGTGTGTGTGTGTGTGTGTGTGTGTGAGAGAGAGAGAGAGAGAGAGAAAGTGAGAAAAAGCGAGATTCCATGTGTGCATCTGTGTGACAGAGGTAAAGAGATCAGCTGAGAGGTTGAAAATCTGATCATTTATTTATGCACTGGGTCTTTTTACCTGTAGGCAGACTTCATAGTGTCCGCTTTGGAGTAGAAGTCACATCCTCCAACCACATACAGCCTCCCTTCCATTACTCCGACCCCGTGCCTGAACTTTGGCTTGTCTGGCATCTCCCCCAGCCTCCGCCACTCCATTTCCTTCATCAACCCTGTGTGACTGCGTAGGGAGTTAGCAAACCACAGTTCCCTGCTTGGTATGCGCTGGCCCATGTCTGGGTTCAGCTGGTCTCCCCCGACCAGAACCAGGGCATCTTTGGGCCGTCTGACCCGACACTGGTCCTGGGTCGTTGGGAGGCTGAAACAAAATTCCTTCAGTGCCGAGCCATAGAGCTCCACCTCTTTGTTTCCGCTGCACTCCATGCGCAGGTTGATGGCCCTGACCTCCCTGAACTCTCGAAAGGTCATGAGAGGAAAGCGGACTCCAGTCATCAGCAAGCCGGCCTGGCTGAGCCTCTCCTCGGGATCAGCCTCCACCCAGGAGACCACAGCCCGAAATACAGCCAACTCCGAGGGCACACACAGACTGTCACAGCGGAGGAAGTCTAGCAGCTTCTCAGCTGGTAGGTCCTGAAACTTAGCCGTGGCCGACACCTCCCAGAAGTTCCTCAGGACAAAGTCGTCGGCTTCCTCAAGGAGCTCTGACATCCCATAGGCCTCAGCGAAAGACGCCACATCCAGGCAGGAGTTTGCCTCCATTTCCCTTCGTAAGAAGTCGAGGCAAAGTGAGAGGGCCATCTGGAACTGGAGCTGGAGGGCAGTGCAGGTGATCTCGAAGACACACTCCCAGCTGAGGGGGAGGGCCCCACTGTAGGAGCAGCCAATCAGAGCATCTAATTCAGAAGCCAACAGGAAGGGGAGGGTCACACAGGGCTGATGGGATTCCCTCATCCCACAGGTGAACATGCCCCGGAAGTAGTCACTGCTTGCAGCCAGAATAACTCTGTGGACTGGAAATAGACAAGAAAAGAGTTTTTAAAAACAGTCAAATTTCATAAAATATTGAGCAGCTCATTACATGTGTAGTAAAGGTTGAGTAATTTTTGTAATAACAATGTAAGATGATTGGAACAGATAAAACTTTGACCACCTCTAAATTGTCCTGAAAAAGCTACCTACAAATGTTATTTATAAAACGCAGAATTTGTAGAATGAACAATACATTTGTCCTTTGACACAATGCTTACTAACCATGAAATGATGCCCCATCCACATCCAAAATCACATCACAGCCCACTCCTTCTGTCCACAGCTGTCTGATGGACAGCAGACTGATCTTCATCTGCTCTGCAGCAGAGATCTTCCTCTCTTCTTTCTTATGATTTCCACCCTCCTTCATCCTCTCCTCCTCGGCACAGAGATCCAGCACCCTGTGGACCCCCAGTGTTTGAGCTGCAGCCTTTATCTGGGCCACTGTTTCTCTGTTCAGAGCTAATATAACTCCAGTGTAGGCAAACTCCAGAACCGCCTGTAGCCCCACATGATCCACCTCAGGACCCAGAAACATTGACCACCTATGGACGTCCATGTCCATTTCATCAACTTTTCTTTCTCCACCTTCCCCCCTCAGTCTCTCCCGGATGAGGGAGCTGACAGCAGCCAGGACAGGGGAGTGTACGTGGAAGCTCTTCCCATCCTCAGTGCTCAGAGTCAGGTCGGTGAGGAGGGAGGAGTCCCTGAACTCCTTCAAGGCCTTGAATACCTCTTTAGGATAGGTTTGGCTGCTGTATTTTTGGACCATATAATCAAGTCCTTCATTCTTATCCCCAAATGCCTCCGCTCTCTTATCCTCCCCACTTCCCTCCTGACTAGTTGCGCTGGCGTACCTCATCTTGACCTCTGACCCCTCTCTCTCACCCCTCCCACTCATCAGTCCCATTCTGGTGTCGTTGTAGGCCACAATCCTCCTCAGCTCACGGTTGTCCTGTTCAATCCCTTCTCCTCCCTCTTCAATCACTCTTCTCCTCCTCTCCTTCTCTCTCCTCCATCGCTCTTCCCATTCCATTGGTAGGTAATGCCTTGTGAACTCCATGGCAGTTGTTAGACTCGACTTTCTCTTCGTACTACTATCTGTGTCAGGCTTTCTATAGTCTAGACAATTTCTGATGACATCCAACAAAACTCAACACATCTTGTCAGCATGATTAATTTGTTAATCTTTCTTGTATTTACATTTTCTGTCTCCTCAACTCTTTGTTCCTCACACTCGAAATCTTTCTCTCTCTCAGACTCACCTTCTCTGACTGGCCTTGGATATAAACAAGTAGCTATTCATAGCCACTGGGTCAGAGAGATTCAGTTTCCACAGAATCTTGGCTTGTACTTCATTATAACATTAACCAAGAGAGGAAATAAAGAGGAACTTTAACTTCTGACTTCAAATAAATGAGGGTTATTAGAGAGCCAGGTAGAATATTTACCACACTACTGACATTGATTGACCTTACTGATTAAATACTTGTTACATAGAAAATTACTGAATAATAACACATCAAAACAATCCACAGTCAAGGAGCCAGACAGTAAAAGCTTAAAGTTTAATTATAGGGAATCTAAGATGTATGCTGTTGATATATGTTAGGTTCTATCAATGATTACTTATTGAACTACAATAAATCACCTCTTGCTGGTACAGAAGAGACATAAGATAAGATACTTTCTAAACCCTGAACCATAAATAATAATATTTAACCTGGACTTGCTTATAAATGGGTTCATACTCATACCCTACAGTGTACAAATCTAGGGGACAAAATACCATACAAGCTGAAGAATGGAGAGACTCTCAGTGATAGTGGTTCTGTGTTTGCTCATTGGTCTATCTGAATGCCAGGCTGGAGGTGAGGGCAGCCAGTCTCAGATCACAGAACTGACTCATGAAGACCTGGCAAAGAACTGGGTAGAGAACAATGAATCCAAGGCTTTCAGCCAAGGACCAGAAATGGCAGCCTGTGAGCCAACCATCCACGTGGTGCTGAGAGAGCTGGGGGCTTTGGGGGAGCGGCTGGCAGCCACTGTGAGAGCCCTGGAGGAAACAACTAGAAGGCTGGAGGCCAGTGAGAACCAGGTGGCTGCACTTAACAGCACAGTGACCGAACTAAGGAGAATTAATGAAGGTAATGACATACACAGGGTAATATTATGTTACACAATGTGGCATGCAAATTTTACACTACTAAAAAAAACCTATCATGTACTGAATTACTCCATTCTGAGCTTAGATACGAGATTTAGTCACACAAACATTTCTTGGAGGCAAAGCTTCTCTGGAGAAGAGTAACTAAACCCCAAACCCAAATCAGTGTAAAGCCTGACATCTAATGGTAAAAAGCATGCTACTGAAATTGCCATCTGCTATTGGCTGATCTTTGTTGCCAGATGATGTCACCTTCTTTGGAGTACAACAGGTGGTGACATCACCTCGCACCAAAGCCAGGTGATGTCAGGTGATGACTCTGATGAGTTTACACAGTCAGCACTCTATTCATTGTTTGTGAGTAGATTCAAGCTGTGCATTGCAGCGTAGAGTTTTAGTTCTCTGGTTTCTAACTCTAGGAGAGAGTTACTCATGTTCAAAAGTATCCGTTGAGCTGTGCTTGACCATAGAAACAGCATTCAACTCTTACCTTGAGTGGTATTGGCTGCTATAAGCTTGATCTGATATTAGACATTTTTGAAAAAACAGCCACTAGGTGAGAGTGTGGTCATACAACACACAGCTAAATCAAGATATGGCTTTGTCATGAAATACTATCTTAAAGTATAATATAGCTCTATTTTGAAGTTTTGTAGCTAGTAAAGCACTTTTGTTCTCCAACCCCATCTAGCTAATGGAATGCCACCAAGTTGGCAGTAGCTACAACATGCTGATCTCAACCCTAGCTGGCATCATTCATCCATGTACCATGCACGCTAGCTAAAAGCAAACAAACAAATAAACTAATTAATTAATTAATTAATTAATTAATAACCAAGCTAGCTAGCTAGCTAACACTACTTTGTGAGAGGCCCTTTACTGGCAGGCAGGGCCCTTAGCAGCTGCTTATATTGCTTAAAGAGTGAATCAGCACTAAATGTAAACACAGTTATATGCCTTCTATATAGTGAACAGCATTAATCCTGTACTTAATTTAATCATTTTTCGTATTAAGTAATGCATCTGCTTCTAGGGGCAGAAACTTGTTGTTCTATATTGGCTCACTTTCAACCATGTTGCACTTCTGGCTGCACCTCAATCAGTGATGTCATGGCAGGTATTTCACCTTTGGCAGCATCAAATGCTTTGCCATCAGAAAATTGTCACCGGCCCCAAGTAGAGATGGGTGATCCTTTTTCACAGACACACACCCCTATCTCACTCTCCACCCCACTTTTTCACGTCTTTCAAAATTGTGTATGAATTTGTGCTGAATTTTGAAAATGAAAAAGCAAGTGAAATAAATACATAATACTTTTAATCGTACAAGGTGAACAATGCCTATTCATATCTCCCAGATCGACCTCGGGTGGCATTTTCTGCTGTATCACCAGTAGACGGTACTATTGGTCCTGTAAACATTGATCATCCTCTGGTGTTCCGACATGTTTTATCTAACATTGGAAATGCCTACAGCCCAATCTCAGGTACAGTATTTAATGTTCCACTCCTCCACATCTGTCCCATGTGTATTTCTTTTAGTTACTATGTCCCCTTTATACAAACACAGTGCCTAATATATGTATCTGTTCCCTATCTGATGAACCAATGGAATAAAAATGTCTTCTTCTTCTAGTATAGTAATTTCTTTATCCTATTTTTTATTCAATTGTTTGTGTGCCTTTGGTTGCTCTGTGAAGCGCTTTGTGACAAACTTGCATTGTAACATTTGTTTTGTAAGTGCTCTATAAATAATTTGAATTGACTTAATGATGATTATGTTGAATGATGATGATATTGTTATTGCTGCTGATGTTTACCTCCTATGATGCAGGCTATTTTACAGCACCAGTGAGAGGAGTCTATCACTTCACCTGCACTGCTTTTGACTGGGGAGTAAATAGACTTACTAGCGGGAGTTTGTGCAGAAATGGACAGAGAGTGGTGTCGTGGTATGATGACAAACAAACTGAAAGTGACTCCTCGTCCAACAGCGCCACCTTGGTGCTTCAAGTTGGAGACCAGGTTAATGTTGTCCTTTGGTCTGGAGCTGTGGTCAGTGATAATGTCAATAATTACTCCTCATTCAATGGTTTTTTGCTTTTCCCGATGTGAAGTATATGACAATATAATTACTTAAAATAGATCAAACTTTTAACTGTGGTGGGACAGTTAAAAAAAGGTGATCTGTCTTTTTGCATCTGTTTCTAATAGGGTATTTCACCTCACGTTCTGTGTGAGTTTTCCTGGACATGTATATGCAAGCCTATTTAACTTCTGTTAGAATAGATTGGGAGCAATAATAATAAGACTATTACTTTTGCTGTTTGTTTTATTTTATTGACAAAATAAAGTTTCTACACTATTAATGTCTGAAAAACCCCCAAATATTTCAAAACCATAAATTATTCTATCCTAAAACATGACTATATTGTAACCTAAAATCTTCTATATATCTTTAACATTAACCTATGATGTGCTTTCCTTTCATGCAAGAAAAGACTATTGTATTTCTGTGTTTCTTAAAACAAAACGTACCAAATTTTTATCTTTCTACAGATAACATAACTTATACCGGATTTATTTAAAAAAAAGTATCAAATCAAGCAGATAATCAGTTCAGGAAAAGATCTTCCTTAAGTCCAAATGTGAGTCGAGTTCCTAGTGTGCAGGCCTTGTTCCTTCTTACACCCATGACTCATACTGCACCAGAACAAACAACTCATTCACAAAGTCATCTTATCATTAGCTTAGTCATTTATTGGCACTGATAAGTGAGGTTCATTTTCACCAGAAACCACATGATTGGATTAACACGTTGTCAATAAAGGTTTATAAATCAAGTTCATCATAGTGTGGTCTTAACTCTTTTCTAACCCAAGGACAGACATTATGTAAATTAGTGTTACAAAAACTTAGAACCATTCTTTAATTTTCCACGCACGGCTCACCTTAAACCTACCTACTCACAAGTACTACTATTGCTTGATAACTACAGTATATCATTGGTGAACTAATGAAAGAGCAGACCCACATCCCATATCTTCCTCCTCTACTTGCTCCAATATGCTGTAAAAAAAGAGAAATCCTTTCTACTTTTTCTCATGTCTCGAATTTAATTACATTGGACTTCTCTGTCATACATGATCATTCTAGGGTCAAATAAATATTGAATCAAATCTATTCTCATGGTGCTGATCCTTGCACTCCTTACTACTGGCTATTTAATGTTGGTGATATGGGAATTGAGGCTTATTCTACTGTTGCACTCACTGTAGGTTTCTCTGGATAAGAGCGTCAGCTAAATGCATAAAATGTAATATAAATGTAAGACTAAGAGTGATGATACATGGGTAACCATTTCAAAGCAGTGTAAGGTAAATGGGTGAGGAATGGGAATGAGGATCGGGACAAAACTAATGGTAGGTCCTGAAACTAGTGTATCATGGCCTTCAAGTTTGAGATTGCCCTATCACAAATAATGATGAAATCAAAGAAAAACTAAACAGGTAAAATGGAAAGACCCTCTTTGCTAAATGTGAGTTATGAGAAGAATAATGACACTTATATTAGCAGCTACCATGAGTTCTTATTATCTTACTGTGTATTCCACCTGGATCAGTTAACTCAAACACACTAAAAGCTTTTTTAAGATATCGAATATAATTTCACTCACGTATGGTTTATATCAGAAGAACAACAGAAGAAAAAAAGGAAAAGGTCATTTCTCAGTTTGTCCTCAGCTGAAGGTGATGAGGTATTCTGGGTAGGCCTGGTCATCGTGGAAGATGACGAACATGGAGGGCTGCTGCTGGTTGTCCACCAGACTGTCAAAGCAGTCAGTGGGATCTGAGGTGGAACGGGGAGGGGGGGTTTTCATGGACGAATGACCGACCGTGTAGCGGCCGGTCAGGACATGAGCCACATACAGCCGCTTCAGGCCTGAACTGTCAGGTGGGGAATAACCACCGGCTGAATAACTGGCATTCACCGCAAAGTAAACTCCCCTTCCAAAAGCTGCTCCTGTGGCAGAATTAGAGAAGAGGCATGGCAAACGTCAGAAGAAAGATGATAACTTTACAAATTCAGAAAATATATCGGCATTTCAATTAGAGGGGACGGGACGCTCTTCTCTATATTGCAGCCCTACTTTGTGATTTAGGCTGATAAGACAGGTGTATTTTTATATAAACAACTTGCCTAGTGCAGCTTTAAGGTAGCAAGACTTTAAGACTTTACCGTGTGTTCCTGTATAGCTCCTGTCAAATTTGGACCTTTCAATGCAGTGGCATGACTCTGCTGCTGTGCCATGGTACAGCATCTTCTCCCCAAGGTCTGCTGAACCATTCTTGACAAGTATACGCTGCCTGCACAACGCATAGGCCTGCCACAGGTAGAAGTTCTGCACACGCTCAATCTGAGATCAGAAAAGAAATCCTACATTTAAATAACTTGTAAGTAACTTCCCTTTATAATGTTTGCACTAGGAGAAACACTACAGACTGGTACACAATGAGCTTTCACAACTCGCTGTGTGTTTCTGTCTTCCTGTGTGTGTGTGTGTGCGTGCGTGTGTGCCTGTGTGTTTGTGTCACTTACTTTGCAGATGTTATATTGCTTGGCTGTTTTCTGGAAACCCTGTGCTACTTCCTGGTACTCCTGTGAGTTACGATGCAGCTCGATCTTTTTAAAGGTTTCCTCAGCCATAGGTTCCCAGTGCTTTGGCAACTCTAAATCTAAAGTAGTAGACACAGAATTTAATGCTACTGTTTGAACTTAAATGTTAATGTAAATGATAACTGACTGAACTAGCTGTAATTTGAAAACTACATTCATTTTTACCAACAAATTCACAAAATATGATGGATTTACGTTCAACAACAAAAACGTATGTCATACTTAAGGTCTCGTTTCTTTTCACTTTGTAGGTGAGGCCTGTGTTCCAGTCTGTGGCTTCTTGGGTCTTCAGGTTTACTTTCAACTTGGACCTCTCTGGTCCCTCGACCTCCACAGACACATCTTTGTTCAGGTGAGCCTGTTCCAGGATGTAGTTGGCATGCAGACTCAGCTCCTGCCAGGCTCCATGCTGCTGCTGCATTGACCACTGGACACTAAGGGCCGTCGTGGCCTCTTCTTTTTCCTGGATGTCTCCATGAAGGGCTCTTCTGAGAGCTTTGTTCACCAACTCGCTGACGCTCAAAACGTCCTCTACCAGGCCTTTCAGCACACAGACGACCTCTCCCCCTGATCCTGACTGATCCCTCGCCCCAGCCTCAGGCCCAGCTCTGTTCCCATCCACACGACCTCTCCTCGGTTCCAGGCTCATTCCTAAGGTTCTGACTTTTGCCTGCACTGCCTCAAGCTCCATGTCGTTGAGCCTGGAAAAATCCTGCCAATCCACCGCTCTCTCTGTCAGCTGCTGCTGCAAAATGGCCTCCAAATCTCTCTTGACGGTCCCAATGGTACTGGAACTACAACCCACCACACACAGCACAGCGGGGGGTGGCCTCCAGGAGATGACCTTTAGGCCATCTGGTGTTGAAAGAGCGGAGTGAGAGCCTTGAAACTTCTTATGTGCTTGTTTACCTTTTTCTAAAATAAAAAAAGGGGGCGGGGGGACAGTGCAAAAGAGGAGGTGATACATGGTGTAACATCTCCAAATGTTTGTCTACAAACATATATAAGCATCATTCACAGATTATCAAGCTAGGGCAGAGTATGCAGATTTGCCTGAGAGGGCACATTGACAATCAAATTACAAATTTTGTGTACAGAAATTACAAATTTCTCTACACACAAACCCAGAGTGTTTCAGCTCTACTATTTTGAGGCCTCTGCACCCAACCCCTTTGTGAAATATTCAAGGGGCTTTGAGCACACAATGTTCAAGGCTTACAAACTAAAACAAACCTCTCAGGGTGAGGCGGGGGGCGATTAGTCCGAAACGGTTCTCCAGCTCTGATCTGCAAAAACATATTAGAGTATCATGGGTACTTTCAACCAAGCAATCTGATTGGTCACAGATAGCGTCAGACAGTTCACCTGCATCGGTTACTGCTGTATGAAAGCCATAATAGAATAGACTATGGTTACAACAGCAAGTTAGGTAGAAGTTATTACTGTAATAAAATCTAAGCACCTTTGATTGGATACAAATCTAAATGAATGATCCACAATAGCAAAAGACTTGGCAAATCATAACATATGGCAAATATACCAAAATGAAACTGTGTACACTTTGATATACAGTCAGATGCTTAGATGATTTTCAAGAATTGGGGTTCCGACTAATCTCAGACTTCATTTGGACTTTATTTTCCCCTTCACTGTTTGTTTCTGCATGGAACAGACTCATTCCTGACCTGAAAGCCTGGAAGACTGGCTGCTGCAGGACGACAATGCGGATGAGGGAGAGGGAATTTGGATTCAAGTCCCTAACAGCCGACGCCATGCCGTCCAGCATGGCTTTACAAGCTGTGACAGAGTCCATGGCAGCTGCACCTGGGGTATAAAGAAAAGGGCTATGAATACACATGGAGACTGACAACACTGCTATATGGACTGACTGGAACATGTAGTTTGCTCCTGCAGCTAGGGAGGGGAAGTCATGTTGTCACCCTCAAGTGGATGCATTCGAAGCTCAGTGAAAGAAGCATGACTTCTTGATATACATGAAATTACATATGGGAGAGATTCCACTTCTAAATGAAACAATCTTCCTTTATTGATTGTAATTATTAGCTTCTAAATCCGAAATGGAGTTTTTACAATGTTTTATTGTAATGGACTAAGCAGAGCTTTTCTGGGTAATATGCTAATTAGGTGCTATTTGACTATAAGGGTTAGCTTTTAATTTAAAAAGTAGGATAGCCTACAAAGAAGCAGGTAAAAGAAGCTATTTCTTGAGGCAAATGACCTAATGACCATTTAATGTGCCTTGGTATCTTTTGAACTTTAGGGTAGGCTAAATTTTAAAACCTTATGTCTTCAAAAACAACTGGTGTTTGTTCACGAGATTTGTTCACGTTCATGTATTTGTCAATGGGGAAATTATTAGGGATTTTCTCTTTAAATAAACACATAATAAACACAGCATGGACGCTGGTTGTCAGTTTCCCTCCCCACTCTTTGGTTAATAATATATTCACGTACACATACGTTTTTAAAAACAATATGAAATTAACATGATGTACACCTGAAATGTTACTATGTTTGGTGGTTAGGACACAAACAAATCCGTTTTTGTAGAACACACATGCATATACTCACATACACACATACACACACACACACACACACACACACACACACACAGTACAAACCAGTATTGATGGCTGGGAAGGCTGCGGAGCAGTAGCCTTTGCTCTCACACTGCTTCAATATCTTTGCACAATTCTTGCGAATCCTCTGAGCATCGCACTTAAAACTGGCGTGAACGATTTCTTTACAGTGCAGCGCCCCGGGTCCCGTATTGCACATCAAGTCTGCAGGAGTGCCCACTGACAAACAGAAAAAAAGGAAATATGACCAAAAAACACACATCATGTTGAGTCACATATCTGTATCAGATGTGGAGGAGGCAGTAGCCTAGAGGTTGGAGAAGAATCCGCCCTCGGATCCTCTTACAGATCATCAAACTGTGATGTTCAGTGCGTTCCAGGAGTTATTTTGTAATGAAGTGTTGTAATTTACTTTCCCTCAACCTGCCTCAACTACTTCTACTTCAGTTAGTGATTTCCTGCATTTTCCCAGAATGCCTTAAAACAACCCCCAGAGAACGGGCATGGACTTGTTGCATTCAGCTGTGGGTTGTACGTGTAGGTGGAGAGAGCGATAGCTATAGCAGAGTAAGAGCAAGAGAGCGAGAGTTTTTCCAGTCAAGAAAAAGTGAGTTTCATGCCCCTTTACTCAAAACTCAACATGTGTAGTTTCTGCATTGCATTCTGGTCTATTGAGGCTACTGTCTGTGGAGAAATTGGTATCTCTTCCTCTTCTACGATGGATTTCTCCCTGTATGATTGTTGAACGTCGGTGCAAAATAGTGAGTCTAGAAAGAAGCTCTTGCTCTTTGATTCTGAGGGACTGAAACCAAAACCTGCTGTTTACTGTTGATGTTTTAGATAGTTGGAAAAATGTCTGCTGTCAAACTCCATTGTACTGGAAATACCTCAATGTGACATTATGTCGTCTATGTTTTTCCTATTCCACAGGAATAGGAAAAATACACCACCAAACCACAAAATGGGCCCAGAAATGCAAGGTACTGTACATCGCCAATAGTTGTTTTTAACAGTGCTGAAGTGTTTTAGGGTGGATTTTTCCTTTAATACCCAACCTCTCCAGTGAAGCTGCTCAGTTCACTGATTTCAGTCCACTTTTCAGACCCACCTTGTGCTAACTCTGCCTGGACACCAGGCCCTGCTGCAGTCAGAATGGCTTTGGAGACACCTGTGGAGGGAAACAATGGAGTTAGTGAATATACAGTTAGGATCCAAAATCATGTCAGTGCCTCAATAAATAAATCTAGATCACAGCAACAACAGTGTTAGCCGATTTTGGCGTTTTGAAGATATATCACTGCAAATATGAAAATAAATATATCAAAACTAGCACAAAGTGAGATTTTATCACTGACAATTTTGAAGATGGTCACATTTACATGATAAAAAAAAAATCACATAGTAATTAATTCACAGCAAATACTGTCACAGTGCAGGGACAACAGGACCTGGCATACAGTGCAAAGAGATGTCTCACACTGTCCCTTTGGACACTATATGTGACATCCTGTTGTCTCTGTAACATCAGTGTTAAGTATAGACTGTGTTACTGGTTGTCAATATGTTTCCTCACCAATGTCACCCATACAAATTTAAAAGTGATTCTAACTGATGATTTCTGAATTCTATACAAAGTCCAGGCTATAAAAAAGTGTTTTAGGATTTACTTTGGGAATATACAGGGCTATGATAAAGATTTAAGCTAAGGCACAGCAATGTATGCAGTCAATGTAACCCTTTGTGTGAAGCACTTCTTCTTCTTTTTAAGAAAAACTTAATTGGCGGGTATATGTTATGTAATGTGTCTGGGGAAGTGCGGGGAGTGTGAATTAATGAGTGTGTGGGTGACATCTGAGTGAGGGTGAGAGCAAACTGTATTATTGCATTATCCATAAAGTATGACCTGTTTTACTGCACTTAACTGACAAGATTTCCCTGAAGGGGTAATAAAGTCTTATACCTTGTACCTTTGATTATTGGCAGAACAATCTGACCTAAAAGGCCTTTATTGGTCCATAAAGTTGGTGGCATTTCATACTGTCATTGCAAAAACTTGACATGCATTTCTGGCAAGAGGACCAATAGTCCTTTACCTAGTCAAATGCATCTGTTATGGAAGATTCAACAAAACCAACACCAATCTGCTTCGCTGCGGTACATGTCCCATTTTCAAATCAAATCCCAACACTTAGCAAATGGCACAATGGTACCTGATTGTTCGCTAGAGAAGTCAGTTGTGTTAACAATAACATCAGTGCTCTCATGAATGATGTCACCACAGACCAGCTTAAGCTTGACTCCACCCATCATGGCTGTGACCTCACTGTTGGACGAGGAGACGTGGCGGTAGAAGGAAGCTGAAAGCAGAAAGGCGATAATAGAGAAAGTATAATCGTAGCAAACTTGGTTTATAATTGCTCATTTAGCATTGGTTGAATATTTGCAATGAAGGTGAAGGATTGTTTCAAGTTGATTTGGAAACAAGTAATTTATGAAGCCTTGCTAAACATCAAATTGTAAAGAAATATCTACATCCACCTTGGTCTGGGTGAGCATTGTTTGTGAATCCTCTGAGATGCAAAGCCTCCTGGGCAGACTGGAAGGCCTGTAGAGACACACAATGGGTTTCAGTCCAATTCCATAATAATTTGAGAAAAGATGTTACCTGATGTTCATTGCTCAAAATACAACTGATTATATTATCTAATATAAATTGTTAAAAAATTGTTAAAAAATAAAGAAAATAAAAACATTGGTTAATAACTTCAATAATAATGAATTGTGAGATTTACTTTAATGCCAGCAACCATTTTGTAAGAGTAGATTTTCAAAATGCTAAACTGCACACTAAATCAATGACAATAGTTCTGATTAGTTAAAATATTAACCTTTTATCAAGGGCATAAGTATAGCAATTTTTACAATAATCTATAGGTTAAAGCTGTAATCCTCTAGTTACTTGTTTGTTTTTTGTTGCTAAGCGCTCATTGCTGTGTTGTTTCTTCACTGAACTTCCCAGAGATCACTTGTCAATTAAACAGTGTGTCCAGTACTGTGACGTCTTTTTCTCTTGGATTTTCTGTTGATGAAGTTTGAGTTTCTGTAGGTGTCGCTCTTTTCTTTGTCTGTTCATTTATGGTGGCTATCACTGCTCATGCTAACTACCCAGTTGATTTGTTAACATTAATTACATGTTTAAACAGCTTATAGACCAATTCTATATTTTATTTTCAATATTAAAAGCTACATTCCTATTTTTTTTATTATCAGTTCGCTATATATAAAGATAGTTCATTTATTTTGATGTATTGATGGATCAATCAAAATAAATACATAATTTAAGATGATAGCTGAAATTGATCTGTCTGCACTTGTGTATTTTACCTTTTTTTTAAAGGCTACAGAAAAATGTTGGTCTGAGTTACGCATGTACTGATGATGGTCATATAAAATCCAAATATATATTTGAGAAGAAGAAACTTACTATACTTTTAGCAATTGAGACCAATGGCTAAGGTGCAGTGGATTTCATTCTACTCTGTTTGTGTTACGAGGCACCTCTATGGCTCTCAATGGGCACTTCCATTACCTTGGTAGACTCTTTGTCATTGGGGTGGATGATGATGCGGACCAGGAAAGGTGCTCGACTGGCTCTGTTCTGTTCAAATGCACGGATCTCCTCCAACAGAACCCTGGCCACCATGTTGTGAGGAAAATGCATTACAGCACCTGTTCCAAGCGCAGGGAGAGCAACAGAACCAAAGCCTCTGTTCTCACAGGAGGCCAGGATATTGCGGGTGCCCTGTCTCAGAACCTGGAAACGGTCAAAATTCAAGGATTTTCAAGGTCACTTCAGGCTGGAAAAAGACAACAACATTATGGTCCAACATACTATAGAACACTTACAGCCAGACGGCTAGTTTGCAAGGGGGAAGGCAGTACAATTTACAATTCACACACACATACACAACAAACACACTATTTCACCTGGTCTGCTGTTCCTTGTTGGATATTATCCCAAGGAAGGAGGTTGAGGAAGAATACTCGGCCACACGGAAGTCCAGGCAAGCCCTCCACCAGGACATCATCACCAGGCAGTGTTGCTCCTCCTGCTTCCCTATGAAACGCTGAAACCAGCTGGGGTCCAACCAAATAGGACAAAGCATGTCCCACACGGGTAGAGAGAGGATCATGGCCAACCATAGGAGACACCAGGGCATCCAACTGGGAAGAGAGCAAGTGTAGCGGTGGGGGGTGTTAAAAGTGGGGTCTACTCTACAGGATAATAGCTGTGTTCTTTATGTCAATGGTCTAGGTTGCCCCTCTCCTTTACATTATTCCTGGTGGTGTCTGCAGACAGTCAGCATAGTTGGAGATATCAGGGCTCATTCATATTTGTACAGTATGAAAAACAACTTCCACACACTTGAAAATTGCCTGAGCTATATAATCCATCACAGTAAACATGAAGCCTTAATTTGGTTCTGTCAAAGTTTCTGTTTGATCATTATTACATTGTGCCTGAGTCGAGTATTTTCATATCAGTGCGTGCATTACGTTACACTTTGCGTACTGTCAGTCAACTGACACCCACAGGAAGAAATGGAAGTCTCCGCCAGGAAATAATCCCTCAAAAACATGTCGCCTTACAAACTTTATTGTCACATCCATGTCTTCTTATTTGGGGCATCGTTGTTAGCTGGGACGGCAGTTCATTTCAAGACAGGTTTGACACAGTAAACTTTGTATTTTAAAAATAAGTAAATGTTAAAAAATCTAATTACATGCAGCATGCATTGAAAAATGATTGAGGGAAAGGTAATCTAGACATAGATAAAATGACACAGGTATCCTTTAACAGAATAATTCAATAACTGTACTTGCAAAATAATTATATACTGTATACTGCAGTATTCAGAATAGTTCTTTATCATCCAAGATAATTGTTGAGATTATATCAAAATCCCCAGTCTGAACAAGTTTGAACAATTTTCTTGTCTCGATGTCCTGTTTCTCACCTGCTGGGTCTCGATGATTCCCTGAATGATCTCCACCTGGACACCGTCGCCAGCAGATCCAGCAGTAGCTCCTCTCACTGGGTCTGGGGTAGCAGTGCTGAGACCTCTCTGGAACCCATAATCCCTGGCTGTACTGTGTCCTGTATCTATCCCTCGGAGAAGCCTGTCACACACTTCCTGCATGGCCCTCACCACCTCTCCTCTGTTATCAATCAGGATTACTTTATTCAAGCTTCGCCCCTGACTCCCAAACTCCTTAACAGCAGTCACAATGGCCTCAGTGCACACTCTGACAGGTATGCCAAATAACCCTGAGCTGATACAGGGCATGGCTATGGATTGGAACTCCATGGTCTCTGCTAAATTCAGAGCGGACCTGACAGTTTGTTCCAGTAAGGCCCTCTCTCTGCCACCCACTTTTCCACCTACAGGCCCAATGGCATGCAGCAGTTTCTGGCAATGTAGGTTCCCTCCTGTGGTCAATACCACATCACCTGTGGGAATTTTACCAATCTGCCTTACTAGAGCGTTACTCTCCTTCTGCACTTGAGGACCGCCTGCGTGACTCAGTGCAGCAGCCACACCCCCACAATGATCCAGATCCTCGTTGGCTGCGTTCACCAGGGCATCAGCGTGCTGTTTGGTGATGTCACCCTGGCACACCAGCACCTGCAGCCCGCTATGAAGGCAGTATCTGGCAACTGTTGTGCCTGCTTTACTCATTCCTGCACCTGATGCCCAGTTCTCTCCGGTTGTGCGATGTTGGTCCTGAAGCTGTATGAGACACTGCTGAGAATGACCAACACTTTGGAGCTTCCCTGTCCCAGGGGGACTTTGGAAGTAGCGTTGTGCCCCAGGTAGGTCGATGGTGACTGTCTCCCGAACCAGGGAGTCCAGAAGTGGACCCAGCCTGTTCCTAACCTGAGTCACTCTGCTAGATGGACCTGTCAGCACCACCATGGGGCTAGAGGATGAGGCCACACGATGGAAGGTCACCCTTGAATGTTCAAAACCATGCAGTTGCAGCAATTTTGGTAAGAAGTCTGCTATCTCAGAGAAAGGGAGAAGAACCCTGCCTTCTACACTGGACTGGTCCAAAATAAACTGTGTAATAACTTCATTTAGCACCTCAACCTCTTTGGTGTGGCCCAGTAAGAAAACCTTGCTGCCTGAGCCAAACCTGACTACAGCCCTATATTTTCCTTGGATCATCTCATTTGCCTTGGACTCAAGCTTCGCTCTAAGCTCAGATGGCACAGCAGGGCAGTTAGGGATGTCAACCTTTACTTCCTTGAACTCGCCTTGCAATGCCTTTTCTGTTTCGTCCAGTTTATCAGAGGAGAGGGTGAACAGACGTAGTTCTGTGTCTCCTAACTCTATTTCCACCTTGCCACCAACCCCTAACAAGTTGCCTAGCACCCCAGGACCTCCATACACCATTCTCAGGAAGGCCAAGAGATGTGGGCTCATGTGAGAAACCATCCTCTCTAACACAAAATTCTCCTTCTCAGAGACCCTGTCTCCAGCCTTAAGAATCTCCTCCACAGAACCTTCCAAAACTAACTGACCTGCATCTCCCTGCGTGACCTTCACTCCAGGGATATCCCGCCCCAGACTGTGCTCTATCTCCTTCCAGAGCAGACGAAGTTTGGCCTCGCCCAATCGACGGGTAGTGGTTTGCTTCTGACTGCCACCTGATCTTTGACCTTTGACACGTGAGTCCACCACATCCCTCAACCTGGCATGGACCTGGGAACGTTCCCCAACCAACACAGCCACTCCAACCTGGCTGTACACCCTCACCTCATCTGTGGCCTGACTTGAGCTGCAAGACCGAAGCAGAACTTTGACTTTGTGAGGGTCTACCTCAAAGTGGCAGACGTGGCGTTCTTTGATCCGTTCAAAGAGTTTGTCTACCTTAGCCTTCCATTGCTTGACTCCATCCCTATCAGAGACTCCAGCCCCAGTTTGGGCTAAGCTCCTGACCAAAGCCTTCCCCTCCTCTGGGTGGAGCTGTACAGAGCATGCCATAGAGGCAAGTTCTTCCTCTAGTTCCTTCCCAGCCCTGGGGCATTCCTTGAGGTAACGGAGGAGGTAATTGTCAAGTTGTAGTTCATAGTCTACACCACTGGGTGGCAGTGTTGAAGCAAGAATGGACAGGTGGCTCTGCTGTTGGAGACAGATAAAAACGTAATTTGTTCTTCCATAAATGACAAAAACATGTCAATGGTTTTCAATGGTTATTGATCTGCAATCAAAAACAGCATTAAAAACATACAGAGAATCACTGCAAAATAATGTTTAAATGCTCGAATTGTCTTATTATTATTATTATTATTATTATTATTATTATTATTATTAAACCTTTATTTAACCAGGTAAAAGTCCCATTGAGATTCAGAATCTCTTTTACAAGGGAGACCTGACAAAAAACAGCAGCAGAAATGAAACAATGTTGCAGACAGGACAACACATACAACATAAAC
>OMLI01101280.1:0-13909 GCA_900302605.1 Rondeletia loricata
CATGGCCATTTCACGTCCGGTCGGCGGAAGCATTATAATTTGTTTCTTCAAGCAACGAGCAAGACGTGAATAACGACAAAGACACCAAAGCTACTTTTCCCTACTAGCAACGAGCTATGGCAGTGTACGGATGGAGCCATAAGGTCCACAAAACAATACACCACAGTCCTCAACCTCCAATCTGCCACCCTTCCATATCTGCTTTTCCAGCTCCAGGTGACTACTGTTGTGACTGTAATAACTTCATCAGTAATTCTATATAAATGTACAAGTACTCAGTATTTCCATTTCCCCCCCAATTTTACATGTTTCTAGATGAAAGAATGGCACTATGCCCTTATTTGGGCACAGTGACGTCAAAAATAAAACTCGTATATGGCTGGACTCAGGAGCCCAGCCCATCCCAAAATCAAACAAGGGCTCCTGAGTCCAGTCATATACGAGGTTTTTACCTAGTCTAGTTTATTTAGTGTAAATTGTTTTAGGGAAGTTAAAAACGGAAACAATAAATAAATAAGCGGAACGATACACAGTGCTTCACTTTCCACCCGGTCTGTAAACATCAACGTACCGGAAGAAGGAACAGCGTGCTCAGTCGGACTGGTTCCAACATGGATAACACGACGGAGGGGAAATGGGACAGTTTACCTGTTAAACTCAACGACCATATTTTGCAAACGCTCGATGAGTTGAAATTCACACACATGACACCAGTACAGGTAAAATAAATGATCCTTAACCTCATACTTCTAATGTGTCTCCTTCCTTTGTACGTGTCACCCTGTCAGTCCCCCAATAGGGTCTGGGCAGTAAACACATTACAGTCTAATCTCTTCTATTCTAGTCTGCTTGCATCCCACTGTTCATGAGAAACAAAGATGTGGCTGCTGAAGCGGTGAGTGTAAACTTGAACTACTGCAGTCAACTAAAGTGAGTTATTGTGGCTAAGAGGGCATGAGAACAAATGTCTCATATCTCCAGAATATCCCATTCTAAAACAGACAAGATGAAGTTCATAGTCATATGTTTTCCTCCTCTGGACCATGTAGCAGAGGCATTTGACCCAAAACGTATTTTTCAGTCTGTTCTGTGCAGCTTAACCAAATGTCACATTGTTGCAGGTGACTGGGAGTGGAAAGACGCTGGCCTTTGTCATTCCTATAATAGAAATTCTTCTGAAGCGGGAAGAAAAGCTCAAGAAAATGCAGGTATGGATTCAGTCATAGCTAAGATTGCTGCTCTGTTGTCAGTTGGACTGTTGCTATCGCTGCATGGTCCACTTTCTGTGACGCAGCTATTTTCATATGACACTCTGGAAATTTGGAAAGTAGCTTAGGATGTACATGGTAAAGGTCATTCTGTTTAACTATCAGTGGTATTGTTTTGCAGGTTGGTGCCTTGGTGGTCACTCCCACCAGAGAGTTGGCCCTTCAGATCAGTGAAGTGATGGAGCAGTTCATTCAGAAGTTTCCACAGTTTAGGTAGGTAGAGACTAGAGCGCCATTGGAGACAGTCTGAATGTGGATCAGGAAATTAAATCAGAGCCAACAGATCTTCAGCTGGACAAACTATTTGAGAATACAGCCATGTATCATTGTCAAATTAACTGATACCTTGGTATAATAAATGACTGTGGTATTTGTGCTAGTGTTTCTCAAAGTTAAGACCACATTTCCCATAAACCCTGTTGCTAACTACCACAAAGATGATGGTGCTACCTGGCGTCTCTACTGAAGAGGATAAACATTTTGGAAGTAATTTTCCCATCAGCCTTTCAGTCCTTCCACTATCTGCCATTGCCAGAAACTCTGAAGGCGTTAGCCCCCCTGGTCAGCTTGGTGACTTCCTTGATGAGATGGACGTCCTTCTAACCTTCTTTCCTGAAGATGGCACTCCACTCGTCTCGTTCTTCTGGGTGACTTCCAACATCCAGCCACCGAAATTGCAATCTTTAGCCTTCCTTAACTTTTTCTCATCCTTTGACCTCGCTCTCTCTCAATCTCCTCCGACTCACAAGGCAGGGAACCTGCTTGACCTTATCTTCACCAGATCCTGCTGCACCTCCAACCTTACCGTCACCCCTCTTCCTGTATCCGACCATCACTTTGTATCCTTCCCCCTTCCCATCTCATCGTCCCCCTCCCATTCAGCATCCACTCACACCATTACCACCCGACGCAACCTAAAAACTCTCTCACGTACCTCCTCGCTCTCTTCTGCCATTCTTTCCTCACTTCCCTCGGCTGAGCAGTTCTCTCTCTCCTGTCCGCCGACGAGGCCTCCTCTACTTTTCTCTCCTCTCTCTCCTCCTCTCTAGACTCTCTCTGCCCACTCACCACTAGACCAGCTCGATCCTCTCCACCCGCCCCTTGGCTGTCTGAATCTCTGCGAACTCATAGAACAGAGCTTCAGGCAGCTGAGAGGAAATGGAGAAAATCAGAGTGCCCTAACAACCTCGCTGCCTGCCACCTTCTCTTCTCCAATTTCACTTCTGCTGTGTCAGCAGCAAAGACTTCCTTCTACATTACTGAAATCCACTCATCTTCCTCCAACCCCAGTAAACTGTTTTCCACTTTCTCCTCCCTCCTCAACCCGCCTCCCCTCCCCCTCCCTCTCCCCTCTCAGCTGATGGTTCTGTCACCTACTTTGCTAAGAAGTTGGAGGACATTAGCTGTTCCTTCCATCCTGACTAACAATACTATTCCCTACTTCAAACCTAGCTCCCCGCCCCTTGTCTCTGGGGTTGCATCCTTCTCTCCTCTCTTCCCAGAAGATGTCCTCACACTTGTCAGGTCCAACTGAGCCACCACCTGCCCCCTCGATCCTATCCCTTCCACTCTTCTCCAAACCATCTGTACTGACATCATGCCCTCCCTCACTACCCTTATCAATTCCTCCCTGTGCTCACGCTGTTGCTTTAGAGTCACGCCTCTACTTAAGAAACCTTCCCTCGACCCTGCTGCTATCCATAACTACAGACCTGTATCTCTTCTCTCCTTTCTATCCAAAACCATTGAGCGAGCAGTTTCCAATCAACACTCTCTCTATCTCTCTCAGAATGACCTCTTGGACCCTCTCCAATCTGGTTTCAAGGCTTCTCACTCTACCGAGACTGCTCTCCTTGCTGTCACGGAGGCTCTCCACACTGCCAGGGCTTCATCCCTCTCCTCTGTCCTTATTCTCCTTGACTTGTCTGCTGCTTTTGACACAGTTGACCACCAAATCCTTCTCTCCATCCTCTCTGAACTTGGCATTACAGGATCTGCACATTCCTGGTTTACATCCTACTTGGCACATCGCTTGTACCAGGTCTCACGGAGAGGATCTCTGTCCAGACCATGCTCTCTTAACACTGGTGTCCCTCAGGGCTCGGTCCTGGGGCCCTTGCTGTTCTCCCTGTACACTAAATCCCTTGGCCATGTGGTCTCCTCTCATGGCTTCTCCTATCACTGCTATGCTGATGACACTCAACCTCTCCTTTCCCCCTTCAGAAACACAAATTGGTGGACGCATCTCCTCATGTCTTAAAGACATTAGTGCCTGGATGTCTGTGCACCACCTCAAGCTCAATCGTGACAAGACGGAGCTACTCTTTCTCCCTGAAAAAACTGCCCTCACACTGACCTCTCCATTACCATTGAGAACACCACTGCATTGCCCTCTCGGACTGCCAAGAGCCTTGGGGTGATCCTGGACAACCAGCTGTCCTGCTCTGTCAACATTGCCGCGACAACCCGCTGCTGTAGGTTTTCCCTCTACAACATCCGCAGAATTCACCCGTTCCTTACGAGGGAAGCGGCGCAACTCCTGGTCCAGGCGCCGCCTAGACTACTACAATGCTCTTCTGGCCGGACTACATGCCTCTGCCATCAGACCTCTACAGCGCATCCAGAACACTGCAGCCCGTCTGGTGTTCAACCAACCGAAATTCTCACGTCACTCCCCTCTTCCGGTCACTTCACTGGCTTCCCATCTCTGCTCGTATCAAATTTAAGACACTGGTACTCTCCTACAGGGCAGTACATCGAACTGCCCCTCCATATCTACAATCACTGGTCAGGTTCCAAACTGGCTCGTTCGCTCCGCTCCTCCACCTTTGCAGGTCGCCTCGCTACGTGGCCTCATCCCGACTCTTCTCATCTCTGGCACCATAATGGTGGAACAAGCTCCTCCCTTCTGTCAGAACTGCTGAATCGTTACCCATTTTTCGCCGGAGACTGATCTCTTCAGTCTCCACTTGCATTGACCTATCTATCATGTAAGGATCTCCTTCCCCTTCTACTCTTATTAAAAAGACGAATGCTACTTATTCCTGTTGAAGGCTTAGCTGATGAAGACTGTGCTATATGGTCGGTTTGACTACTGTTGACAAAATGTACTTATTGTAAGTCGCTTTGGACAAAAGCGTCTGCTAAATGACATAATGTAATGTAAGAACAGCGCCCTCTTCCTGTTTTGTACAGTAAAACAATCTCCCTTTGTGCCGTAAAGCAATGCAGCAGATTTCCCGCAAAATCCGACCCAGTGGCACACAATGTAAAATGCAGAGTAGAGGCTGACAATATTATGGCAATGGTCTTGTTTGTTTACAGTAATTACTAATGTCGCAAAATTAATGTGGTAATGATTTATTGATGTTAAAATGCTATACGTTGTACCTTAAGGTTATCATTCATTTTCAAACTGACATTTATTTTTCAGGCAGATTTTACTTATTGGTGGAAGTAACCCAATAGAGGATGTGGAGAAGTTCAAGGAGCAAGGGTATGTAATGTTGTCAGTGTGAGTCACAGCGATTTTCTGTAACCGTCAGAGTTCATGTATTTAGTCAGATCATTTAAAAATAAATACACAAGAAACTAATGAGTGTTTCCCCATTTTAGGGCAAACATTGTGATTGCAACACCAGGCCGCCTGGAGGATATGTTCCGGAGGAAGGCAGATGGTCTGGACTTGGCCAGCTCAGTCAAGAGTCTTGATGTGCTGGTCCTTGATGAGGCAGATAGATTACTAGACATGGGTTTTGAGATCAGGTACAGCACACAGTTGAAATTAAACTTTATATTTGACTGAAAAGACAAGATCATTCTTAAACTATGTTATGAGACGAGGAATAAGCTCAGTGTTCAGAAGCGAGGACTATACTTTGCTTCAAATAGATATAATATTTGTAGTTTATTTGACTTTTTTGTGGGCCATGCCACTAATGGAGGCTGTCTCTGTTCAGTCTGAATACCATCCTGAGCTACCTGCCTAAGCAGAGGCGTACAGGCTTGTTCTCAGCCACTCAGACACAGGAGCTGGAGAAGCTGGTGAGGGCTGGCCTCAGGAACCCTGTACGCATTACCGTCAAAGAGAAGGGTGTGGCTGCCAGCGTCACCCAGAAAACCCCCTCTCGGCTCTGCAACTACTATACTGTGAGTTGGGAGTGTCGCACACAAACTGACAACCCGATCTGAAATCCCTTTACAATCACTTAGCAATGAATATGAGGCTGACACAAAAATGTAGTATGTAAGTTATTTTTACCTTTGGCTTAATGGTTGTGTCATTTCAGATTTGTAGAACAGAGGACAAGTTCAACAACCTTGTGGCGTTTCTCAGACAACACAAGCATGAGAAAAATCTGGTGTTTTTTAGGTATGTTACGCTATTAATTGCCTTGAACCTCAGAAGTCTGGTTTCAGTATGCCATTAAGTGACTCGGGTGACTTACCGTTGTCTTGCTCTCAGTACATGTGCATGTGTGGAGTACTACGGCCGTGCCCTGGAGACCCTTATCAAGAACGCCACTATCCACTGCATCCATGGCAAGATGAAACATAAGCGCAACAAGATCTTTTCTGACTTCCGGGCCCTGAAAAGGTGCGAGTTCGTGTTTCTTGGCACAAATGTAAAGATAATCTTTGTTTTGCTCTGTTTCGATTAGCTTTAGTTTCCTTCTGTCTTTGTATTATGTTGCAGTGGGATCTTGGTGTGTACAGATGTCATGGCCAGGGGCATTGATATCCCCGATGTGAACTGGGTGCTACAGTACGACCCTCCCAGCAGTGCCAGGTGAGTGAGCATAATCAAGAGGAAAAACACTTGATGAATCGTAGTTGCTTTGCATTTTGTGCAGTTTCATGATCATCATTTTAAAGGCATGCCTTACTGTGGGTTCTCTCTTTGCTCAGCTGTAGCGTTCTGTCTTTCTCGCAGTGCCTTTGTACATCGGTGTGGGCGTACAGCACGTATAGGTAATCAAGGCAATGCCCTTGTCTTCCTGCTGCCAATGGAGGAATCCTATGTCAATTTCTTGTCCATCAACCAGAAAGTGAGTTCTGTTTTCTATTTTGCCTAATTTCTCTGAATCCTGGATTTTAGTTGCTCACCATATTCAGTCAACTGTCCTTAAAATTAAAGGAACTTGCCGTGTGCTCTGCCAAGACTTGGAGCCAAGTTCTCCTTCACCCGGGGTGACCTGGCCATCGCTCCACCTAGCCTAGACCTTTTTCTCTCCTGGCCCCCCAGTAGTGGGCTATCATGTTCCCCCCACTATCTTCCATCATAACCTGAAATGTCCTTGCTTCAAGAAATACTTCAATACGTCCTATTATCGCTTATTTTCTCCCTGCTCTACTTGCTCTGAGAATGCTCCTATCTTGTTCAATTAAAACCTTCTACCTTAAATTAAACTTTATACCCTTTTCCTTGAGCTCTTATTTCTTAACCTAGAATAGCTCTAGCATACATACACATTCCAGAGAGACGGGAATATTTGCCACATATATTGTCAGGGCACTGTGGCTTTGACTATGGCACTCCTTACTATTGGTTGTTTGTAATGTTGGTTATTGTTGCTTATTCAATGTAATTTTAAACTGACATTGGATAAGAGGTTCAGTTAAATGCCTGAAAATGTGTACCGGTTATGTAAACTTCTAGACATATTCCAACATCTTTTTTTTGGCCCTTTCTCCAGTGCCCGCTGCAGAAGATGCCCCCTGTATGTGATGTAGTGGATGTCCTGCCCAAAGTGAAGGCCATGGCTCTGGCAGACCGTGCAATGTTTGACAGGGGCATGAGGGCCTTCGTCTCCTGCGTCCAGGCCTATGCCAAACATGAATGTAGTCTTATCTTCAGAATCAAAGGTGAAAACAGTCACTTGAGGTCTTAACCCTATTGTGTACAATTCTGTACTACGCACAGTTAAACCCCAAAAAAAATGACAAATTGCCTTTTAAAGATTTTGTGACGCATTTCTTTGTCTAGATCTGGACTTTGCCTCCTTGGCCCGTGGCTTTGCCCTCCTTCGCATGCCTAAGATGCCTGAACTAAGGGGCAAAACATTTCCTGAGTTTTCTCGGACAACAATAGACACGGACACCATCCGCTACAAGGACAAGAACAGGGAGAGGCAGAGACAGAAGATGTTGGCTGAGCTGAAAGACAGGACTGCTCCACCCAGAAAGAAGTTCACAAAGAACAAAGCCTGGTCCAAACAGAAGACCAGGAGGGAACGCAGGAAAAAGACGGCTGCCAAGAGGAAGCTTGATGAGGTATTTGCATTAAGTTGACCGACAACCCTATTAAAGCTTTGCTAGAACCAGGTAAATCAACGCACTACATCCATTTATGGTTCTCCTTAACCCGTTGTGTGTCTGCAGGGTTCTGATGTGGAAGAGGAAGATATGAAAGAGCTTTTAAATGATACCTGGCTGCTGAAGAAACTAAAGAAAGGACAAATCAGTGAGGAGGACTTTGAGAAGCAGATAACAGGTGGACCAAAGTCAAAACACAAAACAGAAGGAACATCACAAGCATGTAACAGCTCAGATGATGAAGCTGTATGATAGAACAGCTGTATTCCATTTTGTCCATCTCTGACTGCGACAGACCATTCTGCCCAGTTAGATTGATCTAACTGAAGGAACTAAATGCGTCACTGCAACGTATTGAATCGATCAACCTTCTTGTAATATAATTGTCTACACAGAGTAAAGATATACCTTTACCATTTGTGGCAAATAAACATTTTTGTTTCCCTTTTCAGTAATGGTTTTTATTTGAGAGTTATAAATAGAGTTTGATGAGTTCATCGCTGACTGCAGATGGGGTGAGGACTCCCAGGTCAGTGAAGAGGAGGGTGATGAGGGAAGGAGGTGTATAATCAATAATGGGATGCTCCTCTGACAGGTTCTGTACAGTCTTCAGGGTGTCTGCCTTGTACTACGGGGGAGAGGAGAAGAAATAAGTTGAAGCGATATCAAGAGACAATAACTACGTGGATAGAATACAACACCAGCCATACTGTACCTTAAATTTATCTGGCACATCCTGTTGGTTGAGTGGATAGAGACGGACGAACTTGAAACTCTCTGCCACAACGTAGAAGGGCTTGTTGTGCGCTTTAGAGCACAGTGCCATCTGATAAGTACCAATCTGCATGGGAAAAGAGAGATGGACATTGAGGTTTATGCTCATATCAATGGAGTAGCAGAATTTTTGTAACAGACTCTTTACTGGAACACACCTTGTTGATGATCCCTCCACTCTCCACAACTCCCTCTGCACCAACAATAACTAGGTCTACCTTCTCCAGGACATACCTGTGAAAAACAATGAACACAGTTACTAAATGAAAAATATTCTGCATAAATCCAGCTCAATTCTTGTTGATGGTGTGTTGAGTCTTTTTCAAGAAAATCTTGATGCTAAATATTCACCCCACAGCTGCATCCAGCACTACTGTTACTGGAACATTGAGTTCCCTCAGGGCTTCTGCCATCTGTCGCCTGGAGAGAGAAAAAAACTCTTGACTCAATGAGTGCGTGTCCCTTCAGAATAAATGTAGGACACAATTTCGTGACACTATTCACTCACCCAGCTGCGTCGGGCTGGGATTCAGTGATATACACAGAGAAGCGTTTCTTCTCAGCCGCAGCTTTTTCCAGCACCCTGAGCACCACTCTGGAGTACGAGTGAGTCAGGATTTTCTGCGAGAGAAAAATATCAAAGACAAAAGGGAATAAGAGCGAATGTGACCTACAATCACAGAGTTGGCCAAATATGTAACAACAGCAGTAAATAAACAGTGACATGTATGTTAAATGATCACTCACAGCACCATCTTTGATGAAGGTGTGACAGAGGTCGGCCACCTTAGTCCTGGACCGTGAGATCTTCGTTAGAAACAGTTCTCCTCTCTCTTCCATCACTTTCTTGCAGCGCGACAGATCCTGGGACAAACAACATGGAGGTGAGGCGTGCAGCCAACGTCCACCAAGTCTCCTGAACATACTACATGTGCCATAGAGTTACATGTTGCATGTAGTGTGTATAGTGCGAGTAGTATCCCATTCCGAAAGCGGCCTTGGAGTCTCAGTTGAACAGACGTTTCTCAGAGGCAGAAATCTCATTGGTTGAGTTCAACCTCAATGGGCGGAGCCAAATAACCAGTTTTTGGGAGCTCACGTTGGCAAACTTGACTGAAAGGAACTCTGGTCAAAAAATATAAGTGGAAATGACCTTTTTTTCATTTATTCATGACAATGGCATTCATGATCCGGTCAGCAGGCGAGCTAACTAGCTTACCTAGATAACTTAGTACAGCTAAATTGCATTTCTTCAGCTATTATCAACAGTGCTAGGCTTCATAATATTAGTTACCTCCTCTCTTACCCCTTGCCCTTTTCACTGGGCTTCAGTCTAACATTACTAAGCCAGAAAAACTGTGGTTCTTTGGCTCCGCCCACTGAGGTTGAACTCAACCTATCAGGTTATTTCTGCCTCCCAAGAAATGTTTGTCCAACAAAAACTCCAATCTGCTTCTTCTCAAAGCTAAATACTTGGTATGTAGCTGTGATATTTCTGTTTCACAAATATATGCCAAGAAAGCACGTGTGTCATTGATCCAGATGTGCTTTGGATGTGATGTGGATTGTCAGAATCGGTGTGCATCAGTGAGGGACCGGTCCCAGGACCCTGACCTGGTGCTCCAGTGATGTGAGACTTATGAAGCGCAGGAAGAGCTCTCCTCCTGAGGACACGGCCACAGAGGAGTCCACTCCTGTCAGGCAGTCTGTGGCCCACGTCAGGCTCTCCCTCAGCCCCAGGATGGTCTCTCCTGAAGGGGGACAGTACAAGTCATCAAACTGGGCTGGTTCACTCTACAGTGATATGTTGGGTGACAAACTGGGAGATGAGCAGAGGATGAACAAACCTTTGTCCCTCTTGAGGAATTCAAGCAGAGTGCGGATAGCAGCTACTGCAGAGGCCATGTCTGGGTCTTTCCTCATCTGGGTCCTGAAGTACTCAACCAGCTCTGACACGGGTGAGATTGAGCCACTGTTAGCTGAGTGATGCTTGTGATGCCGACAAGTTAGAGGAAATGGGCAAAATAACTTACCTTCTTCATTCATCTTCAAAAGGCTTGGTCCTGCGTCAAATCAAACCCCGGTGATTGTCACTCAGTTGATGCTCAGTGAATTAAGTCAGCCAGAAACGTGACACATGCCAGACTCTGGCCCGGATCTGGCTTCACTCCGGACTGCAGCCTTCGGTCAAACTAAATATTCTACAAGATTCAAACTAAACTGTCGCGAGAATTTAAGACAAACTCCTCAAAGTGTTTAAATAATTAAGTAAATCCTGACTACAAAGATACGCTCACACTATCTACTATCTAACAACGTTAAAAGGTGGAGCTGCGACTTGACGTGTCGCGGTTTGATGACGTAAAACGGTTTAGTCGCGGGTATGTGCTGCCTTCTTGTGCAGTCGGAAATATAGGCTTCACACATGAACGACCCGACAAAGTAGCTCTGCACCGCTCGATTTATAAAGTAAAACAACAGCCACCATAAAGGTACTTTTTACAGGGCCAAGTTTGTTACTATTTCCCACCAAAAGCACCTGAATTTGTGACAAGTCGTATTGATGAGTTTGAGATTTAGAAGTAGGAGCTTAGAAGGAGAACCTGAAGGCAGCATCAAGCAAGCAACAGTCTGTCAAATGTATCTGTAGACTACTTCTACTGAAGCATGAAAGACATTTAGTTATTTAAATTTTACATCTTTAAAAGAATGTACAGGGGAATCAGTGGGAAAAGAACATAACAAAATCACAAGATAGCTAAAAACGCACAATACATTGAGAATCTGTTAAATTTTAATATCAATCAATTGCAATAGCAATCACTAGATAGATAGATAGATAGATAGATAGATAGATAGATCGATTTTAGTTGGATAGTTTATTTAGTTAGTTGTGTTTATTATTGTATCTAATATGAGGAATGTTTTTGCTGGATGTCAACTTAGTATATACAACATATCAAAATATAAAAATTTTAGACTTGGATCCCATCACCCTGCATTTATGTTGAATTTGCTAAACGGCCACAGAAACAGCACTATCTGTAGAAGACAAGCTACTGTTGCAATCAAGAAACAAGACAGTTTTCTTTCATGTTAAATTGCCTGTAGCGTTCAAAAAACCCCTATTTAACATTTGCCAAGCAGATAACATTACAGTTAACATTATCTGATGAAAACCTCCTGTAGAGGTAGCCCTTCACGTGCAGCTTTAAGTGTGTCGTGAATCTTATGAGAAAATAACATGATCACTGTGCAGGCAATTCTAAAGTTTTAAAAGTTGACTCATCGTTTCACTACATCCTGTGGTGTTGCTGGCGTGTGTACTTTTCGCTCACAGCAGATTTCTCAAACAGACTATGTACACTTAAACTACCTGTACCTACTCAGAGCTTTATCTGCTACTCTTTCAGACATTTATACCAACTCTTTGGCATCCTTTACACTGACATCTCAGACTTTTTTGCTAGAGTCAGACAGGAGTGAATGAAACGTTTCCCAGAGTGCAGGGTTCAAAAAATTAATTGTTTTAAAATACTGATTTATGATGGGAGATCCTTTCCAGTTTATGTGAAGCTGAATTAGCGTATTAATTATTTCTAGCTTATTTAACGCTGTTCTTCGTACACACTTAAAGCAGTTTATAGACACCTGAAAACCTTCAACAAGTACTTTGTGAATGTTGCTGAGATCAGTTAATCTCTGGAAACTAAGGTGTGTTCGTCACTTTTCTATCTGTTAACATATCAAACTCATTGGAAATTGGACTCATTCTTAAAGTCATCAACGTTGAATAAGTAGTTCCCCTTTTTTAGTCTGGGTTTCCAAGATCCTTTAATAACGATAATCCTCGGAGTCGGTGTGGAGGGGGTTGATTCTAGGATGGCAGAACTCACTGTTGATCTTTCTGGAGGAGTTGTGGGCCTAAAGAAGAAAGCTACTCAAGTCCTAACAACCACCTACAATGTGCATGGGACTAGATGATCTTTGCCATTTTGTATTTTTGCACAATTCAAATGTTGTCATGTTCATCATCCCTCTTGTACTTTCCTATTAGCTATGTAGTCCACCTCATGTCATGTCATTTTGTGTATATAAATATTGTAATCAGTAGCAGGAGAGGCATTTGTCACTTCAGTCTTGTTTCCAGGATCCCACAACAATAAACAGTCCTCACCTGATTCTCAACCTGGGGCTGGTCAGTGTCTGTCTTCTGGTTCGTCCAATATCTACCGGCTCTGCGTCAACCCTACATTACTGGAAACATTTTCAACAAATGTTGAGATAGCAGGACTGATAGATACATCAATCAACACTTTCTTCAAAATGTTTTCTCTTAACTAAATCACATGCACCTCTGGCTTCTTTATAGAGATCATCTTCTTCATTTTGATCCCGCTGAAAATCATACTTAAAAACATCATACCGTTTCCCTAAATTAGGCATCAGTTGAATTAAGTGTTTTTGTTTTTTTCATAATTTTGATGCTTTGCTCCTTGCCAATTTTGACTGTTAATCTCCTAATCTCATATATATTTCACAGTATTCGCCAATATCAAATGCTTTCAGTTGTGTATACATCAGTGCTTATTTTTTTAGCTTTAGTGATTCCTAACATTTACACATTTATGTGTTTTAACCGATAGTTTTAACAGTTTCACTTGAATTAAACCTAGTGATCTGTGCACGCCCCTTACAAAATTGTTTAGTCTTTCCAGCAATATTCTGATTGCCAATATTTGTAGATCTACATTTCCTGATGAGAGATCAATGTTGCATTAACCTGCTATTGTTTTGTGAAATTAGAGGTCTTCAACCACCAATATCAACTAAAGTCAATTACATTTTCAGAAAGCATTTATTTAGGCTGTTTCCCCTCTGTGTGATACTACGTACTATGATGTAGACACTTATACAATTCAACAATAAATCAACAACAAAAATCTTCCCATATGGGGTCCATGGGATCAAATTAGGGGTCGTTAACATGACAACATTTGAGACATGTATGCGGTAGTTGACCGCCCTGGATGGGGAACACAGGGATGTAGTCCAGGCTGAAGCCACTTAAACTCAGTTTACTCACCTTTTTACTTCTGTAATAGTTTTTACACTGACATACATTCTTATGACAGAAATACATAGTATACATAAATACTAAGTAGTATCAAACTAATGTAACTTATACAAGGATATGTTCTTTTAAGGAAAAAATAAAAGCATAAATGATTGTTTTCTGACAATATAATTGACTTTTGTTCATATTGGTGGTTTATATTTACATACTACATCCATAAAGGGATTAATAAAGTGTCACATTATTATTATTATTGTATACTATTCCTCTTTAAGATCTATGCGGGGCTGATAAGGTGTGTGAGCTGAGTTTAGGTGGGGTTGCCCTCACTACATCCCTGGTGAGTGTTACAGCTTCACAGGCGCTGAAGTTGCACGCTAAAGTTCGTGTTGTTTGAGTATATCCAGGCTGTTTTCAGGCTCTTTGTTCTCCCACCACACAGCAGGGAGACGGATCCTGCAGGCTCCACGCCACC
>OMLI01101283.1:21847-41829 GCA_900302605.1 Rondeletia loricata
TCCATCTGACCATCACATGAAAATAACAGCCATTATCCTTAATATGTTTTTTGGAAGAGAAAGGTTGGTGTCTGCCTGATGTGAAAAGTATGCATGGTGCCAGGTGAAGACAACACCACATCATATCAATATTTTAATTGTAGATGAGGGGAGTTTTCATGCCTTATAATTAATTAATGCAGTACATTTAGTATAGTACGTACAAATCTGACCCCTCATTACTGACTCTAGAGGCCACGCTCATTAGCTGAGTATTGATCAAAGACATGCAAAGCAAAGACTGAGGGTGGGCCAGCTGTTTGCTTTGTTCTTAAGACCACTTTGATGTCAACTGGGCATGAAACAGATTAATTTTCCCACTTGATTAGGCGGATTCAATAGGACGTGCTGTATGCAATTAGACTTGTGAGTGTTGTGTTCATGTGTGTGTCTGTGTATGAGGTTTGTGTATTTTAATTCAGTGAATACACTGAGATAACTGATGAGAGAAGCAGCTAACTATGACTTTGTTTTTTATAGAATCAGAATCTGCAAAAAAAATGACTAAATCCTATCTCTTTCTGTGAAAACGTAATATTATAATCATAAGTAGTTTGTTACAGGAGCAATCTCCTGACTCACATTTCAGGGAGCTTGGATGGCTAATATTGCCTTCAACTGGGAATTTGTAACTCTAAAATCAACGCGAGTCACATAATGGGTTATAAAAAACAAATGTGTAATGACATTTCTGTTGATCATGTTTGTTAGCTACATTGCTTGTAAATATTGTGTATCAAGGCTTGTTGACCCATGCAATTTTAATCACAGTGCTGACTTACGTTTCTGCATATCTGTTTTATAGTTCACCGTATCATTTACAGCTTGCTGTTACCACTTACTGTACATGTGAATATTGAACAGTGCTCCGATCTGTCAACAGAGTATGTGTCGATGCACATGATAATAGGGGGTTTATTACAATAACCGAGATGCAAACCACAAGGGCTGTGGGCTACCATTAAGCAAGGCGGCTTAAACAGAAAAGCTGCAACACTCGAGGGTCTTTAATTAGAGGTTGGCACGGAAACGCTAGCCAGAGCAAATCTAATAACAGGGATCATGTGGCCATGCCTCAGTCCCTACTGGTTTAATGGTCCCACAGTTTCACCTGTCCCTGGAACTTGGATATTGATTAGCCGTTATGGGGCCTTAAAGGTGATTTGGGGTCAATTAGACTAATTAGGTTATACCCAGGAGGGGATGTTATACAAGTTCTGCTAACACTTTAAAATGGCCATATTCTAGTGTTTTAACCTGTAATTTACGTAGGGTAAAGTGTACTTAAGGGTATAACAACACAATGCAAGCACAACATGTTCAAATGTAAAGTATGAAAATAGCACCTGACATAAGTTTTGCTGCATGAGCAACAGAGCAGAAAAGTGTTGCCTGGGTGGTCGTCATCACGTTGTGCGCACCAACTAATAATGTCTACTAAATACTGTCATAGCTTTGCATTTGTCTCGTTTTTATTTTATTTGGCAAATAATCGGTCTTGTTAACTGAAGTAAGTAAATAAGTAAAGTTAATAAGTAAAGTAAATAATAATAATGTAAATATAACTACCCTACCCTACCTTCCCTCTACTCTGACTGGTTCGCGCTTCACCGCATCATCAGAGCGTGGAAAAAAGTTGAAGCTAGCTGAACTTCAATTTGTAGCTGCGCACGCCCGACACGCTGCTACATTCCATTGAAAATGAATGACTTCCTGTTGCTTTGTAGCCCGTAATCTGAACGTACCATTAGAAATAGTCAATGTTGCATCACTAACTATAGTGATTATACATGAGAACACACACTTCATTGATATTCTGTCACTGCTAAAATATTACCAATTTTGGGAGACTTCTACAAAGTAGCATTGGCCTGCCAGACTGCATTTCACAGTTGATTCCTCAAAGGCAGCAGGTACAAAGTGATACTAGGCACAGGCTGCTAAACAATACAAGCAGTCTCTTAGGCAGCGCAAAGACTAGCATATTGCTCCAGTTTACCATTGGACTCTTCTGGACGCACTGCTGTTATCACATGTAGCTTTAATGCACAGGTTAATAAGGCTACTGTTCTACCCAGTTTCCTTACTTCAGCCAGGAAGCACAAGTTATTTCCCCTATATTGGTGAGATTGATAGAGCACTATCTCTTGATTTAAACATCACTTTGTCTTTTGGCTACATTACCACTTCCTACCTTTGATTGACTTAACACACTTAGAATTGATCAGCCATGGTGGAAATTTGGATCGCTTTTCAATTAGGCCATGGTGACTGATGTTTGCTTTGGAACAGCAACTCAGCGGTCGATTTTCAAGTTCAGTGTAATAGCTCCTAATCAAAACACAGAGACCTTATTTGAGTTTTGTCAGACGCTGTTTACACACTGAACGGGCTCCTGGAGGAGGATCGATTGAAACCTTACATACTAGTGTCTCCTCTGTCATTGTCTGTTTAGAGTGTGCTCTCTGATTAAAATCTCCCTTCTTGCCGCTGGTTTGCGATGAGCCAGTTGCCTTATAACCTAATATGGGGGTACCCTCCGCTTTAGACAGAGCTCACCGAGTCTCTCTCTCTCTCTCTCTCTCTCTCTCTCTCTCTCTCTCTCTCTCCCCCTCCCTCCCAAGCTCCTTTCTCACTTGTGTAAGTGTACACTGACTGAGAAGGATTAGAGCTTGGCTGTTTTTCCTCCCTTCTCTTCAATATATCAACTTTTCCTGTGCTACTGTAAGTAAACAATTTACTATTGGTTGTGTTGTTATCGCTGTACTTACTATGAAGCAGAAGCTTTCAGGATCATGCATTTTTTCATTCATTGTGTTTTGTGGGCGTGTAAGAAACTGCATTTTTAAGACTTGCACTTCAATCTGACGAGTTTTACTGCAAAGGGATTTGCTGCGGGTGGAACATGTTTACTTGTTCAGCTTCCTTAAAAAGTACGATAGTCTGGCATAAGCAAACTCTCTTTATCTGTTGCATACAGTGAACAGATCTGCTCTTTGCTGTCAAACCAAAGTTGAAAGCTGAGTTTGTATTCAGTTACCTTAAATTCTCAGCACAAGAGTTGGAGGTCTTATTGTGTTCAGCTCTTCAACTCGTTTTTTTGTGTGCTAAATTTCAAAAGAACCAAACCAAATTTAAATTAAACTGAATTTCTTTGCATAGTACACATTTGTATAGTGCTGTCAAATACGTCTGAACTCATCTCCTGTATTGTAAACTTTTGGAAGTTTGGCACGCATGAAAAAAATCTCTTTAACACTAGAAAGGCCAGATTTCGGCCACCGAGCCGTCAATTAAAGGGAGGTAAATATAATTCTAACTACTATTTCCTTGCGTGATTTTGAAAATCTAACAACAGTGGTTTGCACAGAAAATCTAGGAAACGTCATGGAGGGACATTTTGAAAGCTGAGATGTTTCAATTGTAAAATTCAAAATAACAGTCAATTGACAGCAGCTTGGCCTTTCTAGTCTCACTAACTAATAGTAGTAGTAGTATTTCATTTAACAGAATACAATATAAAATAGTACAAGGTCACAAAATGAACGTCATCTTCTGTATTATAAATCTTTAAATCATTCACAAGCAAAAACATGTCATCCCCCCAAAACTTTCAAATCTTCTAAACTGTATTTCTCTGTATGTAATAGGTAGAGTGTTTTATTTGTTGAACTTTCACAAGTGAAAAACATTCATCAGCCTTATCACCAGGCTGTCTGACCAGGGCTGTGTGCCGTTGTGTAGGAGAGCGTAGCGGCTCACTGCAGTATGACATCATGAGAACTGTAAGTGAGGGAGTGTGGTGGAGTGGAGGGGTCCCACTGCGTGCTCTGGGTAATGGGTTCCAGGTTGTTTTGGCCCTCACTGTGACCCCTCTCTCTCTCTGACTCTCTCTCTCTGACTCTCTCTCTGCCTTTCTTGCATTTTCTCTCCCCTAATCCTCTCTCATATTTATCTTCTCTTATTCTCTCTCTATCTTACTGTTGCTGTCTCTGATCCTTTTTTCTTTCTGCACTTCTGTCACCTTCTTCTTTCTCATTCTGTAACTTTCTTTCTTTCTTTCTTTCTTTCTTTCTTTCTTTCTTTCTTTCTATCCCAAATGGTTTACTCTTCCAAGAGTCCTAAAAACACACATTTATGGAATAATTTGGACACCTGAAAATAATCCTTGCCGCTTTATTTTTTGCTCTCTACAGCCTCTTTATTTCTCCAGTTGCAGCATTACCCCAAACATTGGCACAATAATTTATTTTACTCTATCAGAGCTTGAGCTACCTGAACTAATATATCCCGTAGCAGATACCTTGCCACTCTTCCAGTCAATATGAGTTGTCCAAGGCAAATTGTCATCGAGCTGTATTCCAAGTATCCTATTCTCAGTCACGATTCCTTCAGCACTGAGTTGCAAGGGTTTGTACTAATGAATAGCTTGTAGTTTGTTTTCTGTCTATCCCTCTGAGTTTTTCACTGCTCTGGGACTTCTGTGTCAATACGAAATGCAACACACACACACACACACACACACACACTCACACAGCCAATTATGCCCTAAGCTCGTTAAAGGTGTGAGGCAGTGCGCCGGTGGTGGGCCATGGCTTGTTGGATCTGTGTGAAACGTCTCCTTGTGAAATTCAACAGGGGATTATGATTCAGGTCACCCTCCTCCTCCTCCTCCTCCTCCTCCTCCTCCATTTCCTCTGCTGCACTTTCCTTTTTTTCCTCCCCTTTCCTTCTTCTCCTTCCTCTTTTCTCCTCCTCTGTCCTTTCTCCTGTCCTCCTCCCATCCTCCTTCATCTTCTGTTCTCTTCTTCCTCCTCCTTATTCCCTCCACTATTTCCTTCTCCCTTTCCTCTGTCTCCACCAATTTAACCAGAATAATTTGGGGACCCATTTTGGTTTCCTGTGACCCAAAACGGACTCCAACCCAGACTTTGAAAGTAACTGGTTGACGTATGGTTCTGGACAGGTCACCATGTTATTGATACTACTGTGCATTGACTCTTATTTAGAACCAGTCGGCCAGGTCTGGAAGTCTTAAACCTGATTACATAACCAGGGCTTGGAGCCAGTTTGGCATAAGTGGCATTTTGAGCTAAAATGAATTATGCACTGTTATCAAATGAAGGCTCTTGAATAAAGATTTAGATAAGTGCGTTAAGTATTCCAGTAAGTATATACAGTCTGTGAAGTCATCATGCTATTGTGGCTCTATAATAGACAGCTGCTGCATGGTCATGTTATTCGGAGGTACTCTGTATCTTATGCATCTTGAGTTTTTTTGTGTTTTTTTTACTGTTTGTCATTTGTATCCTTTACTAGCACAAATGTGCAACATGAATCTTAGAGCTCTGTGTCTGCCTTTATCCAATAATCTATAGTGATCCCTTCCTAACAAAGATGGTCTTTTTAGTCATTAGAGTGATAGAGATGGCAAATGAATGGTGTGTTAAGATAGTTAGATTGGATTGTTGACAATATATTGTTTACACTAGTCATTTCCACATGATTTTATAAGATTAGATCGCTATCTGGCATCTCCTGTGGCTGCATGCATTCAGATCTGTATGTAGATCTCTCTCTCACCATATCTTTACATCGCTCCTGTGTAGGCTTGGGCCGATATTCGATAGTATTGAATACCGCGATATTTCGTGAATATCGCAATATTTTCCGCTGTATCGAATAGTGTACATTGCAATTTTGAAATGTGTATATATATATAATGTGTATTGATGTACATAAAACATGTAATTTAGAAGAAATAAAATATTTTTTTATTTTTTATTGTTTTGGTATTGTTGTTAAGAAAATGGTTGAGACAAAAACCCGATTTGTGTGAAGTCCAGACCTGTGACTTAATGTGTCCTGGCCTGATCAGATGATAAAAGCCTTGCACTTGATGGGGAAACTTTTTAATGGGTTGCAATATTTAAACTGGTTGCAAGATTATTCCTTGTACCTTCTGACAGCTAAACATTTACCAAAAAAATCCTGTCAGAAGTGGAACAATATCACCGCAGTAATTCATTTTCACATTTAGTGCAGACAGTAAAAAATGGGACGTCTACAACAGCTAGGCTACATCTGTGTGAATCCTGGAAGTGGCACCGTACTGTGCTCCCACTGTGCTACTAACCATCTTTGCTTTCCCCTCTCTAAATAAAGAAAAATACATGAAGAGGTTGGACCACCTACTGTATCTTAAGAGGGCAGCTGGTGGGAAGCAAATCTTGTTTCTTTATGAGCCATATATTTTATTATTTACCGTAGTATGATTTGTTTTGTTGCATGCCAGTGAAAATAAATTAATAAAAACACCACCATTGGCTATTGTTAAAAGAGGGTATGTTTTCTCTGGGGAGAGGGTTTGAATAGTGGGAACTGTTCACTGCTCACTCAGAATAAAGAACTGCAGAACCAGAGGTGATGATTGGACACGGCTGGTGGTTGTTGTTTTCTTTGGGGGGGGGGGGTAATTTGGGAACACATAACGGCAAAATAAACGTTTTAAAAGCATCAACTAGAACAAGCTGTAACCAAAGAACAGACAGTTGTTTTTCAAGGAAAATCTTGAGCTGTATTGGGAATCATTCATTTTCAGAAGAGAGAATGGCAGAATGAGAGGTGATGATCGGACAGTCACTGACAAGGCGGGCAGGAAATTAACTTCTGCTACTGGCCACAGTGGCTGATGGATTCCAAGGTTACCATCTGTTTTCATTATTTTTCCAGACCAATAGATTTTTAGGATTGAGATGAATCTCAAATGGTGGCTGGTTACCTTTGACCAGTGGCTGGTGGTAATTTCTCACTCTGCTGAGGAGCTATCGGCTGAAATAGCAAATGTTTCTGTTGGGTAAAAATCACATAACTCAATTTTTTGTGTTTAACTTTTTGTTACTTGAATTTTAAGTTTAAATAGTCATGTATATGTTCAGTGAGTTTCTTGACCCTTGGGCTCTTCAAACATAAAACCCCATTATATAATTTAGAAAAATCCATGAGCATCAGTAGAAAAAAATAAGCATTATTTTCTTAATTCGTGAAAAATGAATTGCAGACAAGTGTAATAAACCAGTAGTAGGACATTTCATAAGCAGTTTGATACAAGGCGTCTTGATCCAGAGGTTATTTCCTACTATGGACCCTTAAGTGAATACACATTAAACTGGAGGAACCCAATCTGAGAGATTTTCTCCAGCAACCCCTGACTGAAACAACCAAATGCTGGTTTTAGATTTTATTTAACTATTATTATTATTATTTAAAATTATCTTGTAGAGTTTGAGTGATAACTGTGGGGAGATTAACACTTAATATCAGATCAGCCATTCTTTTGCTGCATTATAGATCAAATGATAGTAAAATTAATTAATTGAAAGTATTTTCTGGGGAACCCTGGGAACCTCTCATGGACTCTTGGGGGGTTCATGCAGTGATATGTCATTTCTATCGTGCTTTTTCTGTGATAACCAAAGTCATCCCATTTTTCAATTTACATAGTTTCCATTTTCTTTTGCTTGGAGTATGCAGAGATAATGTTTTTTTTTTCCTTTTTCATTTGCATAGTTTCCCTCTCATCTGTCTTCTTTTCTTCCATTCAGTCTTTTCATCTGGGTTGATCCATTGTCCCGGATGTTGCTGTCAACAGTTTACTTACATAAAGTTGATGTCCTGCAAACACCGCTTGTCTCCAGTTTTATCTTTTTTAAATGGTTGACACTGCTGAATCACCAACATAGAGAATGTTTCATAACCCTGGGCCCAAGCCAGTGCATTGAAAACCAACTGTGAAATGTCAGTTTCATAGTTGAAATGAACTCGTTTCGCTCAATTCCCGAAAAATGTACATGATGTAAATAGGAGGTTTTTGCAGGGCGGTCATCAAAAAGAGTTCACAGGTATCAGAACATGCTTATAGATTTATGTGTGCATGTATTTGTGTGCTACTGTGTTTGTCTGTAAATATACTGTATGTGTGTGCATGTGTGCTTGCTTGCATCTTACTGTGTGTGTGTGTGTGTGTGTGTGTGTGTTTATTTCTGCCAACACATGCTAATTTCCTCATCAGCCTATTTTCTAATTTAAACAGGATTTTTATCTTCTTAATATGTTTTAATCAGATAAATTTGTCCAAATGGAAATTCAATTGTGTCTGTGTGTGTGTTATTTCCCTTAGCGTGCCCTCCTCTCTCTTTATCAGAGCAGACTGCAACGATAGACTGACTAGCAAACTAGCAGTGGCTGGGTATCAGGACACACACACACACACACACACTCACACATGCATACACTCTTATATACACACTACACTCGCATACACTCACATAAACTTTACATAAATACACACACAGCACACAGCTTAAACACAGCAGCCTGTTCCAGTACATATGACATACACACACAGATACAACCACACACTCTGTACACAGTGTACACAGCCACACTCTCATCTGTGTACACACAACTCACTCTTATGAGCACGTGTACACACACACAAATGCACGTAGCACTTGACCAACAGTGAGACTGTCCAGACTCAGACTCAGGGAAGGCAAACATTACCTTGTGTAGAGAGAGAAACAGAACAGCACAGTGCAACAAGGTGTCCTGTTTTTCGTTATTGCAAACCAGGATTAGGATTGATATACTCTGGATAAGAAGTGTGTGTGTGTGTGTGTCTGTGTGTCTGTGTGTGTGTGTCTCTGTGTGTGTGTGAAAGGATACTTGGTACATTTTTTTCTAATTTCCAAAGCCGCATTTCTCCTATTATCCTTCCCCTTTGGTTAAATTCAGGACTCTAATCTCTAACTTGAATGGAGGGATGGTTAAATATGACACAGTGAGATTACACCATAAATCACTCATTCACTCACTCACTCATTCATTCACTTACACACACACACGCATACTTGCACAGACAAAAGGTCAGAATGAAACACACACACACCAACTCACAGCATGTTTGCGATCAGTGATTGCAGGGTAAGCATCATACTTGAAGCACCATTTTCTCCCTCTTCTCCTTCAGAATCCAGATGGTTTCATGTCGAACCTGAGAGCTGGGATGTCTGCTTGGCATGTTTAGGTGTGCTTGGTTTATGTCTCCAGAGGTGGTTTACACTGTCCAAGATGGGTGGGGTTAGAGTGTCTGGGTGCTGAGATACCAGAGCTGCTGAACATACCTGGCTCTCCACCGACTTTTCAAATAGACGAGGTGCAGTTGATTTAAATGCACTTGTCGCGTTGGGTGGGCAGGGCGCACATTTTCTTCGTTTCCCTCAGACCGCTTCTTTGGCTCCGTTTTCATTGGTTGTGTTTAAAACAAACACACAAGTGGTTTGAAGGTTTTTAGGGGTATGGGGCTTTTTCAGACCCAGATCTTCTGGTGATTTATAGTACGGGAAGAATGAACCCAGCAGTGGAGCAATTCAGCTCAGTTTCCCCATAGAGTTCCCATAGCTCTGCCAAAATCATTTTCAGTTAGGGAGAAGGCATCAGAAAGTGATGTGCAGGAGAGGTGATTTTATGATCACTTACTCACATAGAGGGTTTTATTTTGTCCTGGTTTTGGCTCCAGTTTTGGCACTAATGCAGGTTGCAGCACAAAAATTGCTCTCATTTGAATGTTTTATAATGATAAGAGTTAACATTACGGTGGGTGATACCTGTTTGTGTTCTGGTGTTTCAGAAGTAGATATTTTTTCATTTTCACATGCTATCCACTTTCTTTCCCATTTTTCATGTCTCTCCCCTCTGTATATTATAATAAAGATGAAATGTGATTAAAAAGTAAATATCAGCTTTGGCTTATAGTGAGATGAATCTCTTTCCCTGAGACCTTTCGCTATTTGGCTCACAATTTTCTCTCAAACTGAAGTCGTTTTTCTTCCTTTCTTTTTTGTGTGGATGATTTGCTGTTTGCTGTTAGTTGTATAGGCATTCATGAAACCACTTTTGCTTTTCACGAGTGGCCTTGCTCTGATTCCAACTCTTATCTGTCTCAAAAATATGTTTCCTACAGACAAATAAAACCTTTAGCTTAGCTTTACTCTTAAAAAAAAGTATGAGTTTGACAGACATTTTATGGGATGAGAAATGTAACGAGAAGTTCTGACGCAGCCTGCAGCTTTTTTCATGCTTTTCTGAACCCTTTTTGTATGTGCTCTATGGCATCGTACTGAAAAGATTACAATATTCACTCAAGTAGTATAAAGGAACCATTTAATTCCATTAAAACCAATACACTTTGACCTGTATGGTCAGAATTGGCAAATGTCTTCGAACCATAAGTCTGCTTGCCCACTGGCGTCTCTCCCAGTGACCTCAGCTCAGAGTTCACAGACCAGAATAACAGAGTTCTTCTAACGTTAACCCCCCTCTAACCTCGGCTAACCCAGACCCTCCATGAGGCTTCTAAAAGTAGATTACAGTAGAAACGCTCAGTATTTCTATGCCTTGAATGTCAGCATCGTGGGAGAATGTGTGGAGGGGTGGCAGGGTACTATTGCAGAGATTTGTCCATCCCCGCATGTGTGTGTGCATGTGTGTTTAATTGCATGACCTCATAACCAGATTAAACTTCAAAATGAATGTTTGGCTTGCTGTTTGTCCTTGTGAGCATGGTGGAAGTAGGAGTGTAAAAATCTAACTTCCATCTTTTGCCCTTCAGCCTTATTTTCCCTCTATCTCTCAGCAAAAGGAAAACAAGTGCTAAACCAAAGAATGAACAAAGGCTGAAAAAATGCATAAATGAAAGATAAGTGAAGTGAGATGATTTTTGAAACATTTAAACATACAACAAGTTGTCCTTATCTTCTGTTATCTTTTTCTCATTTTGTCTTTCTCTCCTACACACACACACACACACACACACACACGCACACGCAAGCACACATCAAGCAGTTCACATGTCAAAGACAGCTGGTCTATATTGTGTCATGTGACATCTGCCTTGGAATACTGAAGGATCTGCAAGGTAATTGAAGAGATGTGAGAGAGAGCGTGAGTGTGAGTTAGTGTGAGGAGAGGGTGATAGGGTGTGTGTGTGTGTGTGTGTGAGAGAGAGTGAGAGAGACGGGGAGTGTGTGTGTGTGTGTGCTGCAAGTGTCTGTAGGGTCAGAGACATCAAAGAAAAGAGGGCAAGTTGAATCTGGGTGGTAGGATAGGGAGAGAGAGTTACAGTGTGTGTCCTGCATACTTGTACATATGTGTCTCAGTGCGTGTTTGGGTGCAAGTATACTGTATGTAAGACCATAGGCATCTGCGAGTGTGTGCGTGTACATGTATGTGTGAGTGTGTGTGTGTGTGTGTGTTTGCATTCCAGCTCAAAGTTCAGTAGATCTGTTCTGTGCCCCATGGTGCCTCTTGCTAATCCTTGCCCAGAATGGCTGTTGCCAGGCAGAGAAATTAGCCTGGCTGGGCGCTAATGGGAGTGAATGGAAGTCTCATTCATAACTGCAGATTAGCTGTACTTAGATTTTCGGTAACATGAAAGTGATAGCTCGTGTATCGGCGCTGGGTGTTTTTGTTTTCTTTTTATTCTCTCTTATAGATTATAACTCATGAACGTGTTTCGAATCCACGTCGTCCCGAGTATAACTGCGTCTTTTCCTGCTGGTACACTCGTACCCCTCCTTAGTTAGGTGTTAATTGAAACGAATAAGACAATGGCTACAGTATAATGTGAGCAAAGCCGAATGTCAAGCCTGTCACAGGTTTGATCCCTGCAACAAACAATGTGTCTATCACTCTGATGAAGGCACTCAGCCGAAACACGTAAGTGTGGCTAATATATTTTTAGATTTCCTTGTTGGTATAACACCCTAATAAAGGCATTTGATCAGTTTTTGATAGAGGAAGAGTGCACTGGTTTTTCCTTCTTCATGAATGTGTCTATCCCTGTTGAAGTGTCCTTGAGCAAGACACTGAAGCCTTACCGGCTCCAGTTGCTGCTTGTGGCCCACCCTGCGCTCTGACCCCTATGGTGAACTGTACCCTGTGTGTGTGTGTCGTGAAGGGGTCAGGATCAGAAACAAACGGGGGCACAGGGCCTTGAAAGTTCACAAAATGCTTGTGAAATAAAAAATGCCTGCAATAATAAGAACCCTTTTTTGCATTTCAACCTGCTCGCCTTTTTTTTTGTTGAGTTGTCAAATTGTCATGCATGAATGCGACTAGTGTCCCCCGTGGGCCACTGTAGGTGATTCGTGGGCGCCTACGACCGGGGATTTATTTCTAGTGCTTACTGGGTGAGAAAAATTTCGCGTTTTTGATCAGAAAACAATCTAGTACGCAGCCTGAAGCAGAAGAAAATGTTGGCACCACACAGCCAGTAGTGGAAGAAAGTGCCAACCCCCCCAGCCAAACTACTGCGTCAACAAAAAATAATCAATATAACATCCAATATCGTAAAAAAGTGCTGGAAGATGGACTGGTTCGGGACAGAGAGTGGGGGGAAATGGCACCATCCTCTTCAGTAAGTTTGTGTGGGACTTGTGGAATATTATGACTGAAAATAAAACAAATCTTAGTGAGTGCTCTAAATTCCCAAATTCCTGAATTTAAAGCCTGCTGAACTGTACTAGGTCTTCTTATAATGATTATATTGTTGTAGTGATTAGCATATCCAGGCTTTGTCCATCTACTATACAGCATTTTGAAAGAGTTTGTGGCACAGTCTCATTCATAATGTTTATTAGCACTGCTGTAACTTACAGTAAGTTTAAGAACATGGCGCTGTGTCATTGGCAGCTGACTCATGCAGTTATAATTTAGCTTCACTGAACTTTAGCCATTAGAATTTCCTGTACACACTAAGTGGAACATGAGATACATAGCTGTATTAGCGGCAGCTGACTGGTATTGCTGTAATTCTAATTGGCTGAATGGCAAGATCAGTGGTATTGTAACTTACCACGAAGATGAGGGGGATAGTTATATTGGTAATGGATGACTTATACTGCTTTGATGTGACTATTTTCGTATTCCCCTGCTACTGTGTGTCTTGGGACTTCTATGAAACCTGAGAATCAGAAGATCAAAGGACATTTTCTAAAATGTCTCCACTATTTTGGGCTGTATTGCAAGTGATGGTTTTGACTCTTTGTGTGTGTATGTGCAACTACTATGTATGCGTGTGTGTGTTTCATGATTTTGAAGGTAAGTTGGTCTGTGTTTATGTCCATGTGTGCCTTGATTTTGAAGACGAGCTGGTGTATTTGTGCGTGTGTGTGAAGACAGCTGCCGTGTGTCCGTCAAAAGCAGTACCGCATTCCCTGCAGTCTCCTTTGTCGTCAGGCTCTCTGTTACACACACACATACACACACACACAAACACACTGAGCAATCTGATCCATCAGTCGGCTCTTTCAAACACTAGGTCCGTGTGTTATACAGTACAACTAACATTGTTTACAGTAGCCTATACAGTCTGAAAAGAGAAATTTTTTTTTTCTTTTTGGATGAGAGTCACAGGAGAAGAAATTGACTCAAAAGGAAGGAGAGTGGTTGGATACAAATGACCCAAAAAAATCTCTTTCCTTTTTAGTTATCACCATTGTATTGTTGTGCATTGCACTTCTTTAGTTGGTGACCTGCGGTTAGACCGATTATATATGTTTGCTGATATATTGGGCCCTTTATAAAATATCGGATTTTGGCCAGTCAGTGTCGTCCACCTCTGAGATGATGGACGTTCCTTCCTGACCACAGCTATAAAAACCTGCAATGAAATTTTTTTTGCACATTTTATTTATTAATTATTTGTTTGCCTTTTTTCCCTATTTTCTCCCAATTTTGTCGTTGCCAAGTCTCGATGTTGCGCGGCCCCCGACTGGGTTCCAGTGGAGAGCTTTAGTGTCACATGATGGTTTAAATTATGTTTCAGAGTCTTTTCCAGTCTTTTTTTTTTTTTTTTGGTCAGATACTTTTTTTTTAATACAAATATTGAATCGCCACAAAATATCATCTGTTTTAAATCGATATTAAATCTGTTGAACCCTGCATTAGACAGTGATCTTCTCTACTGTTCCACTTATTGCAAGTCGCTCTCAAACAGCGTTTGCTAAGTGCCTAAATTGTGACTCTAATAGGATAGGAAAGAAAATCTTGCAGGGGAGAAATATCAAGCAATGGAAAAAGATGGGCATTAGGTTCCATCCAGGATAACATCAATAGATGAAAGGAACGCACGCACACTTTGTGTTTAGGATGCCTTTATTTGTTTGGGCAATTAGAAAAAGTACTCCAGAAAAGCTGTAGTGGGTAGGAGGGTGGGAGAGACTGTCATGTTACTGAAAGGTCACAGGTTTGACGTCAAAAATATAACTGTAGCATTTGTTGTCACGGCGGGATAATGGTTAGAGACACCGGCATGTAAAGGCCACGTGTCCTGTTGTTAAGAACTATTTGCAGCTAACCTATGCTATTTCTCTTCCAGTAACTCTATTACTCCAGTATTCAAGTATTCAAGGAATGTACAGTACTATGAAAACCTCTCTACAGAGGATTTGTTTTTATTCATTAGTGTCCCAGTAACTGGTAGAAAACAGACGGGGTCCTGCTCTAATTAACCAAAACCTTCCCATATAAATGTAGATAATACAGGCATGACTGTTATTTAGGACCCAGGCCAGGTTTTCTACATAAACAGAAGGCAGGCTAGTGGCTAGTTCTGCACTAAGGACTCAGTATAAGGTTAGGACTGAGTGACATAGCCACAGTATCATATCAAAATATATTTTTGTTGTTCTTTGAAGTACAACAATATTTGGTTTTGCCAACAATGGATTACAGTGTGATGTCATGCCTTTTTGATGCTTTTTGTGTGAGGAAATTGTTATGGCAGGGCTGTTTATATACAGTATATATAATAAATACAGTATAATAAACGACCTTTACAACTCGACCTGGTAGTTTTTAGTCTCACTACAGTAAATACCCTTGAATGGCTGGCATTTAGAATCCACTATGTATGTTTGTTTAGCCTGCTTTCAGTTCAAAAGACTTGTTTGTTGCAGATCGAAAAATACATACAATAGTGGACTAGGCCAGCTAATAGCAAAGTACAGCAATGTGTATTTAGTGGACTTGCACCGTTGAATTGTTTCTGCATATACAGTATATGTGTTCGAGAAAGTGAGGTCTTTTACCAGAAAGATTAATCGGTGATGGCCCACAAGTTACAAGAATGTTCTGGATAACGCCAGTATTTTAGCTTAATGTGTTTAATCACTTTTTTTTCTTTTTTACAAGTTTGAGCTTTTACAAGAAAGATGATTCAGTGAGGGTCGACAAGTTACAAGAAGGTTGCTGGAATGTAGGTCAAAATGTCTCTGGTAATTGGCTACTTGAAGAGATTGTGTGTGTGTTTTTGCGCGGGACTGTCTTGTTTCTCTCTCTCTCTCTCTCTCTCTCTCTCTCTCTCTCTGAACGTGCAGGCTGGTAGATCTCCTCTCCCTCGGGATGGCCCAGATCTGACAACAGCCAGGCCTACACCCCTGCGCAGGAAACCCATCCCACTGAGACAACTAGTTGTCCATGTCCTTTGTGTGTGTGTGTGTGTGTGTGTGTGACTGTTATGCCACGCCTCTGCCAGCCTGCACTTAATACAAACAGGAAATCTTCTTCAAAAGGGTGAACACGGATAAAAATGTACTTTAATATGAGAATTTACACCTCATGATATGTTATGTTGCAACCATTTGGTCACTACATATCCGCAATGTTCAGAACAGTGATGTGATTTATTTTTTTCATAATTTCTTCTTTTTGCTTTTTTGTGCTCCTCATCACATCACATCTCCCACAGTGTTATGGAACTTCATGCCGCTCTGTTGCCATCCGATCTGTGATTCATAGTAGGACAGGAGGTGGGACGGATGGAGGGAGAAAGGGAGATGAAGGGGGGAGAAATGGAGACAGAGAGAAAGAGATGGAAGGAGAGAGAGGGGGAGGGATGGAGAGAGGGGAAGAGAGAGAGATGAGATGGAGGGGGAACAGGGGCAGTATTTAATCTGTGACCTTCGGTTTAAGGGACACCCCCCCCTCCCTTCCTGGCAACATTTGGGCAGTATTACTGACAATTACACCCAAACAGTATTTTCTCATTAAACTCTTATTCATAGCCCACTCTGTCATCCATATTGATTCTGTCCTATTTTGTCATTTCCATCCCCACTGAAAGCATTACTGCCCGTTTACATGGCCACAAAATGTTGCCTTAATGGGTTTTCTCTGAAATTTGTGCCAGAAGAGACTCAAACAACAACTCAATCGTTTCGGATAAGTGTTTCTTTTTTTGTCAGATGGATTTTGTTACCAGAAGAGTTTGAAGTGAATGAGGAGAGGTCGCTTCTGCAAGGTCAAAATGTTTCTCTCCTGTCTGTCCGCTCAGTTAAAACTCCTCTGTGATGTCTCTTGCCCTGCTTTTGTCCTCTCCCTCCCATCCTCTTCATCTCACACTCTGATCCTGTCTGTGTCTTGCTCCCACACTTTTTCTCCATCTCCCTATCTCTTTCTGCCTGTCTACCTATCTGTCTATCTGTCTTTCTCTCTGATGCAGTTTGTCTCGCTCTCTCTCCCTCCTTTCTTTCCTCTTTATTCTGTGCTTCAGTGACATTTCTCTGGCAATATTTCTGATATTACATAAGAGTCTGAAAGGTGAAAAACGTCACCTGGTATAAAGTTATGGCCTCTTGAAACTGACTTGCCAGTTGTTTCCCATTGAATCATGTCAAACGTTTTTATAACCCGTTTTATATTAAACTGTATGAGTTATACATATAAGCTTCTATTAATTGTTGTGGGCATGGGCACTTCAAGCTGTGACACACAGCAACTTTTTGGCAACTCTGGTAGGGAACACAGCTCAAGGAGTTGCCTTAGCATTGTTGCTTTTATCACAACTGTACATGTGGCCAGGACACATTTGAATAGATCTTGGACCTTGATGCTTGGAGCACTGCCCGTCTAAATGTTCAAAAAAATGCCCTGTGTATTAACGTCAAGAGACTCAAACGACTGCACTTGACTTAAATGATGGACTTGTATGTTACATGGATGTACGCACTAACTGTAGTGTGAAGGCAAGATTGTATTATATTAAATTACTGTAAATACACTAAAGGGTAAATACAGTATTGTGTTTGTGGTTTTGTTTTTATTTAGCAAATTCCTACTGATCCTGGCTGATACAGCAATACATTTTAAATATATTAAATAAAAGATTTAATCTTGGATCTTGAGGCATTTTCTGTTGAATTTCTAACCGCATTGAAGATCTAACTGAACAGATTATTTTTTACAAGGTCGCCAATATAACACTGAGGATATCTTTGTTTTCACAAAGTGACACTTTTGTTGCACATACTAACTCTATGACTTCCATAACAGGTTATCAACCATGTGCTGGACCTAGAAGAACACGACCTGATTCATCCCTCCAAAAAGCTGCTGCTGGCCTGCCCTGGATGTGTGTGTCTCAGGGTGGCTTGCTGGCCACTACAAACCATCAGCTCCAGTCCCAGTACCTATTCCAGTCCCAGTCTGAACCCCCGCCTAAATCCCTGGTCCTGTCCTGCTTCTCATCTGCCAAGGTGAGCAGCCATTCCATCTCCTTTTTTTCTATTGGATACATTGAATCACTGTCTTAAAGATTTCCCTGACATGCTTAAGGACTACACAGACTTTGTGGAGTTTGGCCCATTGGCCACCTTACCCAATATGCGACGAGAGGATTGGCACTAAAATCGTCTCTGTGAGTCTGGTAGATAGCTCAGAATGTAAAGTAATCATAGGCGACTAACATTATCCTGAAAGTGGAAAAAAGAGAACTTGTTCTAGTTAGCGTCTAAACCTGCCAGGCTTGTTCAGGGGATTGGTAAAATAGACATAAAACTTGCCAAACAAAAGGACTCTTCGGAATTACTAACAATGGCAGAAGATCTCTCTTCCTGCGAGACATCGAGCGTAACTTGTTTTGTTTACACAGGAAGTGAGCAAAGTTAGCCAGACAGCTAAATTTTTTACGCTGATTCGGAATGGACTTCACTAATGATGAAGATTGAGATTTTGTTTTCAAAAGTTATGAATTAACAGGCCATAGAATGAAAACCAACTTTGGATTACTCAAAGGTCTATCTTCATACTTTGGATAATTCTAGTTGTCTATGATTACTTAACATACACCAGACAGAGCTACAGATCTACCGGAGACACAGAGATGACTTTGTTGCCAATCCTCTCGTCACATATTGGGTAAGATGACCAATGGGCCAAACTCCCCAAAAGTCGGTGTAGTCCTTTAATGTTGCAAATTTTATAAATGCTAGGCCTTGGTGCAGGGGATCAAAATAGCAACCTCTTGGTTACTACTACCAAACTCACAACCTGCTGTCCCTATATAAGGCACAAGGCTTATCCGGATACTTGAAGGGAACAGATGACTGGCTAGTGCTACAAGTCTGTCTTTATCAGCTTTCACTATTATGCAGTCTGTTGACAACAGGGACAGACTAATACGTAAAAGTCGACATTGCTAAGACCATGACACGCAAACAAAAATACAGTGTCCCCCTCTCATAGATTCCAATCCAGATTGTCAGTGACTCCAATCTGGATTGGAATCTATGAGAGGGGGACACTTAGTGTGTCTCCATATGCATCTCTAGGTTTTACCGTGCTTCTGGCCAGAGAACATCAGTGTTTTCCCTGCTGACTGGAGCCCTACTGGAGGCCACAGCTGCTCTTGGTGCCCGCTCCGCCTTACCCTGCCCTGTACCCCAGGGCTCCACCAGCCACGCCATGCTGAAAGGTGGGAGTCGTGTGTGTGTGTGTGTGTGTGTGTGTTTGTGTGACACAGACATGTCTGTGCGACATGTGTTTGTGAGACAGAACCAGAAAGAGGAAAGGCTTTGTTTATTAGTATTTCTGTGTCGTATAACATTGGTGAATTTACATTGCATTAACTTGGCACGGTCAGTTCTAGCATTAATGAACCACCAACAGAGCTAAATACCAACATGGAAATGTTACTGGTCCATTAGGCTGTGGTCGGTGAATTCCAGATCAGGCTAGGATAAAATACTCCTCATGAGACAGAATTAAAATGGTGATAAGTGACATGGTTTGGCCAAAGCAAATTTATCAATTCCCATCTCTAACTTAATGTACCATTACCATCAGTGACTTGGCATAGCATACATTTGTATACATATGAAGGGTTTCATTCTGAAATGCTATACATTCATTTAGGAAATTTTTTTTGCTTGAAATTCATCACTCATTCATTCATCCTCAAAAAATCTCTGTAAAGCTAAAGTTGTGAAAATAGCAAACCTAAATATTGTTTTTCCAAAAGAATTATTTCTTTCATGTCAGCAAGAATGTTGGATCGGGACTGGTCGGTCTCTCATTTTGGGGGGAAAAAATCTCCTCACATATTCATTCAGAACTTGGACTGGAAAGCTCTACCATAGCACTTTCTACTGAATGACAAAAAAAACTACAAACAATCCAACAGCTCATAAGGACTTCACTGTCCCTCATGGGAAATTGGTCCCTAATGGAAATATAGGTAATTTGTTCATATAAAAGACATGTTCGGATGAAACAATGAGAGGAGCAGTAACTTGGATGACCAGGGAAGCAGGGGCACGAGGTAGAGAGCCTGTTTGATTCAGAGAAGAAAAGGTTCTCACTATTCCCCTGTGGCCTAACTGCTCTACCCTTTTCTCTTCCTCTCTGTTCTTTTCCCACATGGTCCCTCGTCCACAGTGGGACTTAGGACGGCAGGACATCTGTGGTTGATCCCAGCGGTTGCCCTCTCCTTCTTTCTTTTCTCTTAATTCCCTCCGCCTTCCTTTTTTCCTTTCTTTCCCCCTCCTCCTCTCCCTCTCCACTCCATTCTCTAATTTAGATGCACACACAGGATGAGGAGGAAC
>OMLI01101285.1:1654-20544 GCA_900302605.1 Rondeletia loricata
CACTCTTTAGCGAAAACCTGGCCCCACTTTCCGGCTCTGCAAAAGTGGGCGTTAACCCTCACGCATGCGCTCTCCTCTTCCAGAGACAGCATGCGCATAGCTTGATAGGATATTGTAAATTAATAATTAGTCAAGTAAGCATGGCTGCGGCTCGATACCTCCACTGCTGATAAAGCCGTTACCATAGTGACCAATCCGGTACAGACCTGAAACAAAGTAGTTTTTTGTTTTGTTTTTTCTCAAAAAGTAGGCCTACTCATCACAAAAATGTATTACCGTACTTTCAGTTTGTGTGTAACTTCTTGGTTTCACCTAGAACTAGTTTGACAAAGCGCGGGTAAACATCATCCGCTAACGGACTTCATCAGCCAGTGAAATGTGTACAGACTGCTTCAAGAGGTTTGGAGCCCCGCCCACAACAACGCAACCTATAGGTGGTTTCAACACAAACTTGTCCGTGAATGTGACGGATGCCAAATGTGCCATGTGAACGCCGCCTAGCCCTTTATCCGGGTCCGTACCCTGCACCCACCCTTTGGCTACGTCTTTTGCTGCTGTCCTCTTCTTTTCTTCTTTTCTTCTCTTTCTTTTCTTCTTGTTTCTGTGTCTTTTGTTTGTCTCTATTGTGAAGCGCTTCGGAAACTCTATTTTAGAAAAGTGTGACACAAATAATGTCATTATTCTTAAGTTATTAGTTCTTTTAAACCCTAGATGTTTCTGACGGGAGATATCTCCAACAGAAGGCCAATATCTCGCAAGTTTTCTATTAACGTCAATACATATGTATTTGTGGTACCGGGAGATAAGGACAGAGTGAGGCCTCTTCTTTTTTCCCTCCTCTCTGGCAGTCTCGCTGCTCCCCGGCCCTGTGCAGAGTGAAGTAACTGCAGCGACCCCGTTTTAACGAGCGGCAGCACCGGGAACTGCAGACAGAGGAGACGTGTGAAACAAACAATAACACTGCGGAGTACTGTAATGATGTCGTAATGGCTGCCGTTTGTTGCCCCTAACGACAAAAAGAAACTCTATAATATTCCTAAAATATTCCTGTAGTGACTTATAGTGTGTATCTGGTAATCAACAGTGACTTTATAGAGAGCTTGTCATATATTATAATATTTTGTATTTTATTTCCTATATTATCACTATGACATTTCTATAATATTCCTATAGAGACTAATAGGCTGTCTGTGATATTTTTTTATAGTTTCCTTATAAAATGTATAATAGGATTACTATGTTCCTTTTTCACTTAGGCTCAATTCTATCATGTAGTAATTTAATAACTGGTCCCTGCAGTAACGTGGTACATTGTTATACATTTAGGCCAGGCCTAACCCATTCATGCATTATGGAGTAGGCAATATAATATAATAAATAAAGTAGTGATAGATTAATGATCCCCTTTTTGCTTGCACCCCTCCACAGGGAGGTCAGAGGTCAGCGTCAGCTACAGAGCAGCACCCAGGGAGCCGGGAGGGATTCAGTGTCTTGCTCAAGGACACTTCAGCAGGACAGATGCTTGCCGACACAGAGGCTTGAACCAACGTCCCCCAGTTGAAGGCCTGTCTCCCTACTCACTCTTGCTTGAACTGAAGGTTGTGTGTTGAGCGAGTTTCATGACCCTCGACCCCTTGAAACCTGTTAAAACCCCATTGTAAAATTTCTAAAATATGTGCGAGTCAGTGTGGAAAATAAGCGTTCCTTTCTTCTTTTTTTTCTAGAGGTTTCTTGGGGACCCGATGTCTGGTGTGAGACACAGGTGTTTCTCTGCCATCAACACAGGACAGGTGGCCTATGTAGACACACACACACACAACAGCACTGGTGTCGAACGCTCAAGCGCACGTTACATTATCATTACTAGGCCCACCGATCCACATCGCCATCTGAGCTGAGCCGAGCGGGAACGGCAGACCCTTCTTCACACGGACATCTGTATCATTATGCAAATTGTCCCCTACCCCCATCATCTCTCCATTCCACTCTGGGACAGACCAAGCATGTCCCACACACATTAAACCTTAGACACATTCGTCAGCATTGTGTGGAGAGAAAAAAAAGGGTACACATGCATAATGTCTTCCCATGATAAATACATGTAGCATCACCCTTCCAGTCCGCAGGGCATTAGCATGTGCTGTTGCTCCCCAGGGGACGGTTAGGACACACAAAGACACATTTCTGAGGCACTTTGGTGATGAGGCACTTCGCTTTACCCAAAAGGGGGTATAACCTGAGATAAAGGTGTTTTTGTGTGTATACGTGTGTGTGTGTGACACCTAATACAGATAAAAGACACCATTAAACATAGGTGATGCACCAATACGGCGATATAAATGCATTCAAGCTCTCCAAGGGTGTGACTTAAAAGATAGCGTGATGTCCTTATAGTCAAATATCTTCATGTTTACCTACAGGTCTGAGTTCACACTGTACGGACTTTGCAACAGTGGGCACATACAGTGTTGTTTGACAAGAAGGATGTGTGTGTGTGTGTGTGTGTGTGTTTATATGTGTGTAGGTGTGTGTGCTCACTAACCGACTGGCAGAGATCCGTGGAGAGCCACACCACTGTGTAAACTGTTCCTCCATCTCGTTTCGACGAGGAGACGTGACGACGGACAATTACAGACATGCCAGTGTGGAGTGTGAAATACTCCCAATCTCTGTCAACATATTGGTGTTCCCTTTTCTAACACAGCGTGTGAAGGCGCACGCACAGTATGTGTCTCCTGTGAAGTAGCATGAAGAAGCTAATGTGTTGTTGGATTTTTGTTGCTGGAGTGCCAAAGACAATTTTGCATTGCATGTAATGTAGTGGACAATAAAGATCTATCTATCTATCTATCTATCTATCTATCTATCTATCTATCTTTTGGGAAAAAACAACCTATAATTTCAATTAATTTTGTGCTAAATTTGTTTTTTTAAGAGTACAGAAGGTGTTACTTTTTTTTCAAATAGTGTATGTCTTCTTTTGAAACAAAACACATGTTGCAGTATCATTTTACATACAGCAGCACTTGGCTCTGATCTCTATTGAAAGCTTTGTCTGGGGCGCTGTGTACTTTGCAACCAGTTTATACAGGCCAGACTATATGGTGGGACAATGTCCCTTTGACAGCTACCAGAGACGTGCTACCATACTGTTATTGTTTACACAACACACTTCCTAACTTGGTCAGAGCGCTCAGTCTCAGTCCGATAAGCACAAGCCTCTTCACGCTACAGATCCTGAGATGAACCATGCAGAGGAGGGAGATCATCGGGACGAAAACGCTGCGGTTATTTCTGATTCGACATGCTGTGATAATGACTTCTCCTCCTCCAGGCAGCCCTTGGGCTGATCTTGTCTGGCGAGGAGAGGGATGGCATGAATCCACTCCTTCTATTTCTCTCATTTCTATTCCAGTGTAGGCTTCAGAGAGCGACTCGTCATCGCTCTCTCACACGTCAAACCCCTTAGGGACATATTTGATTCAGTTGCACCACTGGAGCTTCTGTAAATTCGCCCATTGTGATCACATGTTGAGGGGAGATTCTTGTTACATGACAGTGTTTACATTTGCAGCCATATTGGGTGGGGTGCTGTACTGGGCACTTATGAGTATACTGATACTGCTGTGTCCTGGTTTTGTCTCCTTCGTGCATTCACAAAGGAGACAACTTGAAAATCTTCCAAAAAACAGTACAAACATGGCTGTATGTGTGTATAAGCAGATGATACATCCTGACAGGCCAGTATATTATGTACAAACTGAAGAGAGGGAGACGGGAAAAAGAGCACAGTCCCGGATACTGACAGCAAACTTAAATAATGTCCCTTGTTTATGTCAGTGCTGGCCATCCATTTCACAAGCTGTGCATAAGAATGTAAACTGACAAAACCCACTTACAGCAGCAAAATAAAAGAGGTTGATTGCGTAACATATTTCTGCCAGATCAGGAACGATTTTAGGCGAACGTGGGCAGACATACATTGAGCCGGGGACTGTAACGGTTGCTAGGGAACACCATAAGACGAGACAATCCAATTTTGCTTGGCTGAGAAGGAGGAGAGACGGACAGCTCCCGACACAACAAGAAACTAATGGTGCAATGGTACGACGTGGACCCGGAACTATTTATTTCCCACCCCATGTAAACGCAGCCTGGCAGACATCACTTAACCTTTGCACTTTGGCCTTTTACGCTCAACACCAACAGGACATTTCTAACAGGATGAACGTCGCAAGATAACATTAATCTCATGTTCACCTCATATGTCTTCTTGGCTGTGCTCGTCACTCGGAGTAGTACAGGCTGCACAAAAACCAACAGTCAGTCCCCGAGCAGCTGGACAGGCCACTTAATCTTACTTTGTGCTATGTTTGACAGAGGAACTTTCACAGAAACACATTAATTACACCTATTAATATCCAATGCTTTCAGATCTGCAGAAGTGTGTGGTATAAATTCACTCTCGCCTGTAAGTTTGAGCCTGGGCCAACCCAAACCCTGCTACGCCACAAGATTGATGGACATTTTCTAAGAACAAATTGGTAACAACCTGATTTGACTCAAACCCAGGCAATTAAGGCAGAAATTCAGCCCGACCCGACCCACGCTGGGCCCCGTGGGGGTTTTGGCATAAATGTCAAGTCGTGTTCTGTTGGGTGTAGAGGCTTTGCATTGCAGTATGTGGCACAGTAGTAAAATGTGAGAGTGCAGCTCCCCTATTGAACAGGGGCCTCTTTAGAGTTTTATGATTTGAAAGCATAGTCTCATTTGCTCAGACAACAGTGTTCTGTGCTCCCACCAACTCGTGTCCCATACCATTAACTAAGAGAGAAATTCTAATACTCCCTACTATCCCACCCAATGTATATCATATTTGTCATGCACTTAAACCAGTGTACTCTTATCCAAACAACTCCCTTCAGCTCACCAGTCACCAAGAGGCCCTTAGCAACAGCGCAGTCCTGTTCCCGTCAGGAATGCATTTTCAAACGCACCGCCAGCTTTCAAGTTTCCCTTACGAGCACCTGTAGGATTTGTCACCCATTGAGAAACCAGGGACCATTCCAAAACAAGGCCAAATTTAGGCATCATGATCCATAAATCAGGCCTTGTCAGTGAGGCATGATCACACAGGTCTGACCCTCCTACATCGCACACAATCCAGCCACAATATCACGGTGAGGATCGACCTGGCACTGAAAACAAACGCCGCATCAATCGATCAACCAGTTGCAAGTTTGACAATTTCAAACCAGGAGTGAGGAATGAGTCAAGCGAATCAAGTAAAATACTTGGCATATTATTCTATATCTTTCTGACATCTTTCATTGTTGTGGAGGTTTTCTAGGTATGCCTCCTCATGGCATATTGTTCACGTTGATTGGGGTGACGCCAACGTGAATGGGAGGAATGAATGCCATGGAATTTCAGTGGATCTTCAATGGGAGGAAAAACAATAAAGCGGAAAATCAATGCAAACAATTCGAAAAAGCAATTCATCATAGGAGGACAGGTTGCATTCCTTCGTGACAACTCTATTGTGGAGCTCTTTGCGTTTTGTGTGTGTGTGTGTGTGCCAGGTTTATGGCTACAGAATGTGACAGCAGATCAACATTAGTAAGATCAAATAACATGACATTTCCCAACCCACTAACCTCTATTAAATATGAATATTAAAAATAGCAAAGAGGACAAAAGAGAACACAAATTAAAGCATGGTTTTGAATACTGAGTTTAATTTTGTCATGACAAATGTTAATTTTTTTACAGGTTCCACCAAGCAATGAAGGAGGGAGGAATCAAGGCAATTAGGCTCACTACTCTCACAATTTTAAAAAGTGTGTCAAGTTTTATAAAGTGTCCAGTACATCAACAATAGCTGGGGCTGAGGAACTGAGGCATGCTCAGGGGTAAATGCAAAAACTTCATACTATCAACCCACAGAAATAACTCATGGTCCATAATGCATTACTCATAGATAGAGTAGAGCATGCTTTTTACCATGATAATAACAGTAATCATTGTATTTTTTTTCAAACCCAAAGGATCATCAGAATCAATTTCAATGTGGCCAGGTCCGCTAATATATTTGAGGACAATGAAATTAAAGAATTAGCAGTATTTCACTTCAAATAAAGCATGCGCTGTTGTCGTTCCATATTCTTAAACTCAAGCAAGAACAGTTAAACAATGTATAATCACTTAAATTAGTATTTACATTTGATTCCTTGTGGAAAAGACAAACACAATTAATCTCATATCAGTTATCTCACATGTTATTTATGTCATATCTTTTCTAAATCAGTCATAGTTATACGTGTCTCAGACAGTCCTTTATGTGTTAGGGGCAAGATGATAAAACCGTGCTCAAGACAAGATTTGGTATTTCATTCCAAATTGCCTCTCGGTTTTAGATGCTCCAAACAACATCAGTTTCCAAATAGCAAAAGTGCAGTACACTTACCAATTTGCTCTATTTCCTTTTCAAGTTTTACTCTATCAGGCCTTGGTCTTTACAGGCCACGACTTCTTACTTTGAACTCTCTTGTGGTCACGCCATTACCATGCTAACAACTACAGCTTGGAGGTGAAGGGGAGGCCGTCGTACATGTCGGCCTTGAGCTTGGCCCAATCGGCCAGCCTCTGGATGGCGCTCTTCTCCTGGCTCAGCACGCTGGCCGCCTTCGTCAGCTTGGCTTCGTTGCGCTCCAGGTAGCGTACAGCCTCGCTCTTGAGGAAGTTCAGCCTCTCCCACCGGCTCTCGTCCAATGCGATGTCCTCGCTCATGTAGGGGTTGAAGCGGAAGTAGGTGTCAGGAGGCAGGAGAGCATCCAGCATGGTGTGCACCTCTGAGAGAAGGATGGAGGGGGAGACTGGTAGTTGGTGTGAAATGCCAATAAAGCAACGCAACTGATAAAACTGACTCTGTTGAAAGTGTTTTTCAGCGATCAAAGTTACAGATCATTTTCCATTTTACTTCTACTTTTCCCTTTCCTTCTTCTGCATAATGTTACAGCCTTAATGACCTTCCTCAGGATTCCTACATTTCTTGATTTGAAGATTTTGGTTGCTGTTCAAATTTCAAATATTTGCAAATAGCGGTTGGGCCAAATTACTAGGCCATGTCAATCCATAGCTGAAGATTATTCTTCACAATGACAATTATCACAGTAATACGTGAAATGACAATGGGTGTACCACAATATCAAATGTGTGTATTGGGACTGAACAATATATTTTCAGTGATGGAACCCTGTTTAAAGTGACTGCACTGAGCCAGCCAGCAAGTGTTGCAGTGCATCACAAAGTCTGTGACCATATGCCTCTAATCTGAGGTTTATAAATAACCATGCGTGGGTTTAATCCCAGGAAAATTGTGTAACCTTACCCTCGGTATCGGTGGCACTGCTGATGACGTTGTTGAGCTTGGCCTTGAGGCTGGTGTACGTGGTGCCGTTCTTGCCCCCCGTCTCGTAACGTCCGGTGCCCAGAGACACCACACACTGCAGCGGTGTGTTGGGCCACAAAGACTTGCACTCATGGATGGCCAATGCTGTGGGGTTGTTTATCAGGAGACCTCCATCCTAGAGGAGCGGGGCGAGAAAGGGATGGGAAGAGATGAGAAGAGAAGAGAAGGGACAGAAATGGGAAAAGGGAAGGGAAAAGGGAAGGGAAATAGAAACAGAAAGGAAAACAGGAGAGAAGAGAGAAGACAAAAAGAGATGAGAAGTTAATATTTTGATGCATCTTTCACTTTTGATTATTTATACTGCGTATTTACACTGTTTCTGTTGTCTGTCTGGAACTTTTATGTTTGTTTTTTATGCTGCTTGATTGGCCAGGTCTCTCTTGGAAACAAGATTTCTAATCTCAATGAGATTTACCTGGTAAAATAAAGGTCAAATAAAAATAAATAAAAAGACAAAAGGAGGGAGCACAGGAGAGAGATTCTGTTTTGAATTTGTTAATAAGAATGAGACACAACGGGAAGTTTTTAGTTAATCTACCATGGCTCTGCTTGATTGTTCAATCATTTGAGTAAAAAAATACATCTTCATTAGCTTTATTACAACGTGACGAAGCAGAATCACCATACAGTAGTTTGACTAAAGTATGTGGAGTATGTGAATAAAACCAACTATGTACAAGACTGTCTTGGCTACTTTTATGACACTTGTGCCTAAGTGGTGAATCTTTGACAATCAAATCGTGAACTCAACAGTATAAGACAGAAAATATGATCATCATTAAAAGCATGTCGGCCTACAGCAAGAAGGAGCTCAGAAGGAGCTTGTGACATGACTGACATCTTTCACTGCTGCTTTGATACCTGCCAATTATCCGGAGGTAACCCAACTGTAAAGTAAACTGGCAATGATCTCTGTGTGTGTGTGTGTGTGTGAGGTAGTACAATCTGTGCTTCGGGAAGTATCATTCGAGAGACAGGGTTGTACTGCAAATTGTGTCTGTAAGTCTAAGTGTGTGTGTGTGTGTGTGTGTGTGTGTGAGTGTGTGTGTAAGAGCTCAAGGCTAGTCAGAGATATCTTCTCACCTCCAGGGCAAGTGAATATACACACAATAAGATACCTGAGGCAGGGCAGGAAATCAGCTTTTTTTATCCACCGGCCACGATGGCTGATACCAAAACTTTCACCAGCTAAATTTTTATGATAGAACAGCACATTTGAACAAAGTCTGGTAACCTCTCAAAGTCCAGGTTACTGTTTTATGTATAAGTAACTGTTTATATGTATAGAACGTGCTTGTTGTTTTAATATATGTTTTGTGCCCGTCGTGAAAATTGCCCTGTGAGGACAAACGAGGTGACCTGGACTAGCTAACTGAAGGCTACAGAGCTAGGCCGGGGTAACGGAAGATCCTAGGCCAGAGATGTGCTGCGGTGGCAACCAGCTCTGGCAGATACAAGAGAACCCGCCGCCAGCTTCTCGACCCCACTCAACCAAGAGTGCACTTCTTCAATCCCTGTTATTCACAGGCAAAGCAAGTATGAGAACAGGCAGAAAAAGCTGTTTTTTCACTGAAATGTTAATGTTCGAGTGTAGTGCACTTTGCCAGCCTAAATGATGCCAACACTGACAGAAAGGGGAAAATCAGGCTGAATGAACTGGTTTAGTGCCCTCTGTTCTTTCTGAGTCTGTCCAGTCTTGGACCTTATTCAACCCCTGAAGGGCTTTTAAGATACCCGGAGTGTGTTTGGCTAGGATGAATCCACTAAAACAATAATCTACTCATGGTTATCTGTGTGAGAGAGTGTGGCACACAGGAGGTCCATTCCCCCCCCCGGCAGAGCAGAGGGTAAAGGTCATTTCCACTTCTCTACAGGGGGTGGCCAGCAGAAAAATACCCAAACAGTTTAAATCCTCTCCCCCTACAATGTCAGTAAACAACAACCAATAACACACCCAATCACTATGGGTGTCCAGTACTACCCTCAATGGGAACTAAAAACTAAAAAGCATGCTGAAAGTCCACTCTGCTGCCCTGGTGGCATTATAGGACAATATAACACATAACACAACATATTTCATCATGCTCAGATGTAGCGTGATGAAATACTGAAACACGGTCTGCACTTTTGAGGCAGTAGGTTATTTACACCAGCTGCTCCTCAGCTCTGACCCTCGACCTCTCACCCCAGGGTCAGAGTACCTCAATGAGGTCCGGCCTGCCTCCAATCACAACGCAAAAAACCCAAACACACTCGACATGATGGAATGAGCGATGTGATGACATCGAGACCGAGCCTGGGCTATGTGCCAAGACTGTGGCATGCAGCGGCAACCTAAGTCTGCAGAGACTTCGCAACGGTTTTAAACCCTTTCACCCCTTTTCACACCTGCACTGTGAGAAACTGAAGGGTGATGCACAGGGCTGAAACACTTGAAAGTCAGTTTCATCCACAGGTCATTTATTACGAGCAGCAAATGTATTGACAATAAGGCTCCTATGGGCTCATATTGTGCTTTGACTAATGCATGGTATGTTTGTGTGTGACTCACTGTGTATGTATACTCTTTGGACTGAAGCTGGGGTTGATGCGTTGGATTCACCTGAGGCTGATTAATTTGCCATTTGGCCGCCTGTGATAACAAGCACACTGGGGAGTGAGTGTGTCACAGTTCACAGATATAGAACGACTACTAACATCATTAGTGCCTTGATGCAAATGCTGCTGAAATGCATGATGATCATGTGTGTCCCAAAGTCAGGACTGGGACAGCATCCTCACTGGGCTACGATTCAATAACAATGGATTGCTATAAAAAGAAACCCGGTGCAGTGAGAAATAGGTCATGTCTATCTCTATATTAAGTCTGTGAATGAGTTTCTCTCCACCGCGCGCGTGTGTGTGTGTGTGTTTGTGATCCCCCTCAATGGCAGAACTCCCCTGAGAAATACCGCCGCTGGTGCTGAAAACTAGAGTGGGAGTGAGACCGGTGGGTGGCAACTGTAGCTCAAACTGTCGACGAAACACTGTGCAGCTCCAAGAGGAATGTGGAGGACAACACACACAACTCATTCACTCTCCATCTTTCCATAAGTCCCTGTCTCCTTCCCAACGTCCATGGGAAACAACTCAAAACAGATCCTTTATACAGAGATGTGAACAGGAACACAAGTATGCAAATATATTCCACACATACATATATCACACACATATCACTGATACATCGTATCGATTTTGTGTTTAGATCATGTTAGTTTGCTAGCTAACCAGAGAATCTGATCAGCTACATGTAACTATCTGTCTTATTAACACATCTGATTTGCACAATAGTGAACATTACGTGACTTGCAGGGGCTAGTAGTTCCATAAATATTAGTTGTTTTGCTAAATTAGCTTGCTGGCTAGTTAGCCAGCTAAAAAAAGCCAATAAATAACTTTGTTCAGGTTAACTCAGCTGACTCTTCTCAAGCTAGAACTCGCAGTGTTTTGTAGTAGAAGCTAAGACCAAAGACAAGACAGATTCAGGATGGTGGGCTTATCTAGCCAAGTATTACTATGCCAAGCTAAGACACTGGTCCATAGAGCTACAGATGGCACAAGGCCTGGCATGGCACAGGCAGACAGGCAGCACCACTATCAATCCTCCAACGCACTGGGACCAGGGTGGGAAATTAACAGTAGCCAACAGCCAAATGTTGGTACATTTTACGTGTGGCTGTTAAGTTGGTCTGCCCCTTTAAGGGGTAGCCAACCATCATCTGGGGATCCTTTTCTATTTTAAAAATCTAGTTGGCTGACAAGGCAGTAAAAGTGTCTAATGAATTTTGGGATGTACGAGCCACTGTGGCTGGACCAAAATAAATACATAAAAAGAGGTTCCTGCCCTGATCTGGATAAGCGCAGGACTGCAGCTGTCAATAGCTTCTCATGCCAACAACTAGTAGGTCATTTGCTTTAATTCTTATTGCCTAGGAGAATCAAGGCTTAAATCAGTAAATATGCAAAGTGGGATTGGGGATTAGGATCTGTTATTGACTATATGTAAAGGCTGTCTACCAGGGCTCTTGTATTAGGAGATGTCAGGGGAGAGAAAATACTTGTTAGATGGAAGGACAAGGCTAATTTTGCCTAAGTAGGTTATCAAAATGAAGCCAAGGCTTAAGCCTAATTGCTGCCCATAAAGACCAGCTAAAGACATCTGGCCGAAGTAAATTACAATAATACTTCTACATCTACATTTTAGCCATTTAGCAGATGCTGTTATCCAGAGTGACTTATAAGAAAAAAATTTACAAAGAAAGAAACAAATATTTGTAGAAAGACATGGGTCAGCCTGTGGGTGCATGGAGGCATATGTGTGTGTGTGTGTGTGTGTGGCCTTCCTCACTACGTAAGAGGAAGGAAGGTAACCCACATGACTCTGTTGGACAGGGTTGACAACCATTATGTGTAGCTAGTTGAAAGCAGCTTCATTTTCATTCACTGACATCCTACTTCCTGAACCTAACCTTTTTATGTCTCCCCCCCTCTCTCTCTTTTGCTCTCTCTGTGTGACACAGGTGCATAGTCCACAGCCAACAGTGACTCAACAGAAACAGGACCAGCATCCATCACCTAATGCAGTGCGTCCCTGGTCAAGGTGAGAATACAAAGGAGTGATGTGCGGCTCAACATGCAGACAGCCACTAGGGTGGCATTTTAACACAACGCTGTGGAGCCAAGTATCAGATTGATCCATCATCTCATACTGATTGCTAATGTACAGTATTCAACATTAATCCAAGCATTGTGAGATCATGTCTCCAACTGCAGTGCAGGCCACTTACATTTACATTTTAGTTATTTAGTTCATGCTAAATGAGCAGGTAGGAGCTTTAGAGAGAAAGAAGAGAGAGAACACTTTGATCAGTTAGGTCATAAAAATGTCCTGGCAAACAAATACCTACAAATGGGGAACCCTACCCTGCAGTTTTATATCTGTATTAGCAATGACTGAGATAACTATATTGATCTCCACAGCCACATCTCTCTCTTCACACCACCAGCTTAGTGTTGAAGATCCATTTTCTTGCAGTCTGACCAATCAATAGACTTCCACTAGGGCAGTGGTTTTCAATCTCAGTCCTCGGGACCCAAAGGCCTGCTGGTTTCATTCCAGCCATCTAATCGTGACACCTGGGATGTGAGGTGAATGCAATTAACTACCTGGTTGGATAGAAAACCAGCAGTACTCTGGACCAGGACTGAAAACCACAGCACTGGGGTGCCACATTTAAGGCCAGGCGTGGGGATTAAAGCTGTGACCTTTTGGTCAAAGGACCGTTCTCTGACCAGTAGGCTATAGTGTTGTCATGACACCAGAATTTTGACTTCAATACCAACCAATGTGTTACCAGTTGACTTCGACATCTTTTTAGCAACTTTTGCACAGGGGTTTTGACATGTCGGTTGGGTGTCTGTTTTGTCGGCTCTGTAAGCGAAATAGTTCCATATTTCACTCTGTGCACCAGTTTTGTCAACTAGTTTAGGTGGACTGGGATTCAGTTCAAGACGTGGCGCGCTGTTTGACACTGTTGCCATGTTTTCAACGGTTTGACAGAATTTAGCTGGAGTCTACTGTCAAGAGTCCATTCCAATCCCTTCTTCTTCTTTTAGCTATTCCAATCTGCACATTTACGCACTCTGGAGGCAACACTGAAATGACATTTCAGCTTGCAGAAAACATTTGGTGAAAGTACCAAATGTTTTAATATTGAATTCAATCTTTCACAACAGTAATGTAGTATTGAAATTTCAGTTGGCTAAACTACTGCCCAATGGTTGGACAATGGTTGTCTGACGGACAAGAGCCCGATCGGATATTCTCTTTCATGAGGAATCAAAAGCTCTTCCCATTTCCCTCCAGGAAGGCAGGCTGAGTTATAACAGGCCTGGGCCTTTGATGTGGGGGGCACAGACTGGGACCAAGGGCTCTCTCTCCCTCTCTACATCTCTCACTTTGTTCACTCTCTCTTTCTCTCCCAGACTCCTGACTCCCAGCAGTGATGTTTGTGCCAATTAGGAGATTGCCTTCAAGGTTAGGGGATCTAAATAGTGAAACAAATGTACGCGTTAAGGTAGCTGTCCGTGGCATAGCGTATTGAGTGTATTGATTTGTAAGACTGCAAGGAAATTGCTCTCTCACACTAAACTAGGACCTCTGAGAGATGTGGCTGTGGAGATCACTAGAGTAATCTGAACCACTGTTCATACTGACATAAAACTGAGGAGGGTTCCCAGTCTTTTTAGGAAAATATTTTGCCGGGACATTTTTAGCACAGTATTGATCACATTACTCTATCTCATCAATGCAGTTTGCATTCAGGGGTGCAATTTTGGGGGGGAAAGTATGATTAGGTGGCAACACCTAATATAGTTGACATAATTAACATAAATGTTTAATAGAATATTATGTTTAAATATATTTTATGGCTGAGGATCAAATTGCCAAGGTCATTAACAGAGGTGAAAATAGCCTCTACATACTGAATTCAGCTTATTTTCAAAGGGAGGACCTGTGATTTTTCCATGATGTCTTGTCCATGGGTGAAGAATAATTTTAATTTCCAGGATGTGTAGAGAGGCTTTGAATTTTTCAAAGAGTGCTTATGAGTCAGCAAAGCAGACAGGAGATGACATTGGAAAAAAATGTATTTACCTCACTTGTCATCTATGCATTTTGTTGTTACGTTTTCCTCCTTAGTGAGTTCTGTTATCATATCTGTTATCAGTTATCATCAGTTTCTGTTATCCTAGTCAGTTGTGTTTTTGTATGCATCTTGATTTGGAATTGTTTTGGTTTTATGTTTCTTTTGAGTTCATACTTTTATGAACCACTTTTTACCTAATCTGCAGAAAATTTTCACTTTCCTCTTCTTTCTGTTTTATTAGAAATTGAACTGAACTACACTAAGCACTAAGACCTTTCCCAGTTCTCTTAGTTCCATTTCATACCTGGTGGAGGTCTTTTCCCAAGACAAACTCCTGGAAGTAGCCTGGGGCGGCAGACGAGGCCCGGATGGCCTGCCACATTTTGCTTTTGCAGTCACCAAGGTAGTGGGATCTCACCCCTGGCTTGAGCCTGTAGTTCCTGAACACATGGGCCTTGAGAGGCAGACCCCTGTTCACAATGGTGCTCACTGCTGACACCTGGTGGCCAGATAAAGTAAGCACATTAACAGGGGAACATGCCAAGTCATTTCTATTTATAAAGCACTTTTAACAAACAGGTGTGTTCCAAAGTGCTTCACAGAAAACAAAGGACAAAAGTATAGATCAAAATTAGTGATAAAAACAACAACAAGCACATCTCAAATTTTAAGATCTAAGGGGAGAGCTAGTGTGTGTGTGTGTGTGTGTGTGTGTGTGTGCGTGTGCGTGTGTGGGAACATGCTCAAATAGGATTTATCCTTGCACAAATGAAGTATTTGTCCAAAAAGTGTAGTGCTGAAAGACGTAGGGCTTACTTTAGGGCAGTTTGGGTCCCTGGCAGTCTCAACCAAAAGCATCTCACCCATTCTTTCCCTGGGGAAAATACAAAGACAAACTAAAGGCAAATTTGACTTCACCAGTCCATTTTAAATCAATGAAGGACAAAAGGAAGGAATCAGGAAAGGATGGAAGTGAAGAATCACAGAAGGAAGGAAGGAAGGAAGGAAGGAAGAATGGAAAGAGTCCTGCAGACTGACTTGAGGATGTTTTCCCAGATTTCGCTGTCGTAGAATGCGTGGCTCCAGCCCATCTTGACGGTGCCAACGATGAGGTTCTGCTTGAAGACGTCCGAGCCCAGCTTCCTGTACATCTCCTCGCACTCGTCCAGGGGGATCTGGAACACCGCCAGCATGAAGGCCAGGATGGCGCCTAGCAGAGAGAAGAGCGAGTGCGATGTGCCAGTGTGCAAGGGGTGATTTGAGGGGCAATTAAAAGGGGTTCATCCTTATCAGCACAAATTATGACAGAAATCCCTCTTATTTGAGATGAAGGGGGCAGTGTTGGCCTAAAGGTTAAAGAGGGGGGCTTGTAACTGGTCGCCGGTTCAAAGCCCCAGACTGCCTAGGAAAATCTGAGTGAATGAGCAATGTTCTCACCTTCCCTCAACAACTACGGTACTGTCAAGCTGCTCAGTGGCCAACAGTAGAACACTGGTTGTACTGGGCAGCTCCCAGGTGTGAATATTTGGGGTTAGAGGATAAGCTATGTGAGAAACAATTAAAAACAACAAACAGTGGTAGTAGTGTACCTGTGCTGACTCCACAGATGTAGTCAAAGAGCTGGTGGACAGGTTTGCCCGTCAGGCTCTGCAGTTTATAGAGAGTCTGCAGGGCCACCAGTCCTCTGCAACCAAGACACAAACATTTGACAACTTTACAGAAATTGAGAGACCCACCACATGTTTGATCCATTGCTATAAACATGATGAAGTGGCCTTGCCCAGTTTTCCCTGTAATGGAAGTGGTTACTTTGTATTTTCTCTTTTAGCAACAGCACCACAATCTGTCAGTGGTTAGCTAAACTATAGAATATCTAAGTAATTTAGTCTTATATTTAGTCTTGAGATCAGATTTGTTTAGCTTTACCGTGTTCCCCCTCCATCTATGGCCAGGACCCGAATTCCTCTGCCTTTGACTGGGTCGTTGTAGCCCACCAGGGCCAGCGCCTCTCTGACGGCAGCTTGGAGAGGAAGGTCTTTGGCCTGGCGCAAACGCAGTAGGCAGGGCAGCACGCTCTCCTAGAGGTGGAGGACAGTCAGGAAGACCAGGCAAAGATGTTTTAATGCATGGATGAATTTTGCAAGTACACCCGCATAGAAGATAAATGTGAAATGAGGAACCAGAAAGTACATGCCAATAGGATGCAAACCTGAATACCCTCATCATCATCGTTTATTGACTCCCACTAATCCATACAGAAAACATCAAACTTGTCATCTCCTATGCCATAAGTGTAAATAATCTTGGGGTGCACATACTGACTATATTTGCATGTGTGCTCATTTACTGAAAAGACAGTCCTTCAGGGCCAGTAATGAGATTCTCATTTTATTGTTCTCCGCTGTAATCCAGAGTGTTATACAGTGAGGAATAGGAATGACTGTGTGGTATAACTGCTGTTCTGTTCAACTTAAGGTCTGACAAATAGGGCTACATTATAAACATTTAAACACGCACACAAAATATTGACTACTGCAATTTCCCAATCACAAAAGACTCAAATGTCTTCTCAGAGGGAAATGTATTCCAGAGAGCCTCCTATCATAATGGAAGTGATATTTGATATGAAACTGAGCTGTTTTGGGGCACAAGGTATGAAAGAAAATAATGTATCTGTCATATTGAAATCACAATAGTCCGAAAATATATCAATATCATGCAGCCTTAACAAATACACAGCCACAAATACACACACTAACCTTGATGGCCACACCTCGCGTCTCGGGGAAGTCCAGGAGATGGCAGCTGAGCTCCTCCACTCGACTGGTAAGGAGCTTGATGTCAGTGACTCTCTGCAGGCCTTTCACCAGAGCTCTGGTCTTGTTGTCTACACACAACCTGGCTATGATCTGCAGGAGGAATATACCCCCTCCAAACTGTTAGGAATATCAGGGCTCCTACACATTTTCCATTAAAACAATTCCATACTTTTTCCCGACCTTAATTTCTTGACTAGATTTGAAGATTTTGCTCAGTTTTCAATATGATCTATGCTGAAACTGGCTGGACAATATGGCTGTTAATTCGGCCATATCACTCTATGGCTGAAGATTATTCTTCACAACAAATACCACAATATTGAAAACCATCATGACATTTGAAACCATCAACAGTCCAAAAACCCAAAGAGTTCAATGTATATAGACAGAAGGACAGATGTTCTCGTAATCTTGATTTGAGCTTTTTTTGGGGTCTCACCTACACCTATTGTATTTTCCCCCTTTTCTCATTGTGTTTTATCACTTCACTTCTGTGTTTTATCACACTTAACTAAGGACTGCTCCCAGCATGCAGCCTTCATTAGAGCCATATTGAGCATCCTACCTTCTCTCTTTGAGTCAGCAGCTGCTTGGCCTTCTCTGTTTTCTCCTCCTCACTCTCTTTCTTCTCCTTTGCCTTCTCACCGGCCTCTCCCACAGCAGACAATGAAGACTTGTCTTTCTTGGCTGTGACGCTTTTGGAATCGCCTCTGAACTTGGGGACCAGTGGTGCGATGTAGCTGCCGAGGAACGCCTGAACGCTGGGCCGAGGGTAGGACAGATAGTGGGTGAAGCCTTTCTTAGGGGACGTAGTAGGCACGGGGGCGGATTCTGTTACTGGGGTATCTGTAGAGGGCATCCCTGTCGGAGGGCTGACCTTCTCGGGGGGAGGGGGAGGGAGAGGAGAGGTAGTAGCTGTTTCAATAGATTTAGCCTCTGCCACTGGAGACAAAACAGGAATGTGGTCTCCAGTGCTCTGAGGGGCCGGGCAGAGGACAGGCTCAGAAACGGGAGCTTCCCCTCTGCTGTTCTGCAGCCTGTTGTAGCCATCTTCCCCCTTTGTGTGTGTGCTGGTGCCAAAGTAACTGTTGACGTGCTGAGCCAGTGTGTTGTAGGTCTCATCCATGTTGGCTGAGAGAGCTGCTGGGTGAAACAGCTGCGACGTTTGTTTGGCCGAGGTAGAGCTCGCTGCGGACGCACTAGCCGCTGACGCACTAGCCGCTGATGCTAAACTGGATTTGGACGTCTTGGTGGCAACAAAAGGCTTTTCTGTAACTTGCTGCTGTTGCTTGTCCGACTCTTCCTCTACAACTTCCTTCTGGTCTTCTTCTGGTGGTTTCATGGTGGTTTTGCTGGCTTCAGCTGGCGTGGCAGTAGCTGTGTTGTTGGAGGCAATGGGTTCTGCTTTGACCAGAGCCTTGTCCTCATGGGTGCCGCCAACTGTAGCACTGCTAGGCCTGAAGCGGGAGATCCTGGAGATGAGGTCGGTGCTGCCAACTGCCTTGGTGACGCAGTCCAGAGTGGTCCTGATCCGTGACATGCGTCTGCTTGCTCACAGGGAACAGCAGTGGTGGGCTGAAAGCTGTATAACAGTAGTCTAAGGACTAGGCTTGCGGTGACCATGTAAAATAATGTACCATTCTGGCAGGCAACAAGCCACGGGCTACAGCAGGTTTTGTAGGATTTTCATTTGGGTGGGAAAGGATCAATTCTGGTCCCTGTTCCACTGTTATCTGAAAAAGAATGGAACAGAAATCATCTCAAGAGATAGTCAGCACAGAAAATATAACAAAACTAGGTGAAAACCTAGTATATGGCTGGACAGTATTGGTACGGTCACACATGCACAAAATTAACATTGGTGAATATTTGCTTCCCGTTCACTTCCATTGTATGGTAATTTGCCTCTCT
>OMLI01101285.1:27255-37508 GCA_900302605.1 Rondeletia loricata
ACCAAAGTTCCATCACTGACGTTGCGTTCAAGTGCATCAGAGGATGTATGTTTAAATCGATATCAAACGTAGGCGTCGTAATGTAAAACTACCACAACTTGTCAAACGGAGAGATCAGTCTGATATGCAGGGTTAGAAGATGGTTAACACATTAATAGACAGTTGACACATACATATATGATTTGGACAAGTGGGCTCCTTGTAGGCTATAAGAGCTTGTTTTGTGGGCTGTTAATTCTTGTTGGCCTCATGCAGTATTTGTCAAGTATAGTTTTGCCAGTTAAGTGTTTAGCTTATGTTTCAGTGTTCTGAATAATCGTGTATTAATGAAGGGAATGATTATGAAACATCAATAATTCAAAACATAATCCATCATCAACAACCTCAACACATATTTTCACATCTTGTTTTCAGCCTCCACTGACGTCTCACACTGAAACATTTAGCAGAATAAACTGATAGGCATAGTGACTCTCTGTACTTTAAGTGTGCGTATAATTAAACCACAAGTGGATACCCATTCAGGTATAACAATGCTTTCGTGCGCAATACTTTACAGCGTACAATACTGTCATTCATACAGCGCCCAAGGATGATAACATACATTTTTGTACCATTATAAAAATAAAATAAAAACATGAATACATTTTAAAGATGTAAGCCTGATTTTTCATTCTATACACATTGTACAGAGAAAAATATTGTTGGCTACAAATCATCCACGCACCCAAATTAATTATTTGCATCTTTTCTGTCTGGTTGTAATACTTTGCTTTTTACTGTTTTACTTCATTGTTCTGTTTTATTGATCTATGTCAATTGTTAATTTTGTTTCTCCATGGTTGTGAAGCACTTTGTAACTTTGTTTTGCTATATTAATAAAGAGTAGTGTTATTACACACATCATACTTTGAGATCAAGATCTGCACTCATCTCTTAGCAAGGTTTTGGTCCCAAGGGCCCTCCATTAGTCCCCTAATGCGCTGAGACTACAATAACGTTGTTTCATTAATCATTTTGAGAATCCGCTCTCTTAATCCTTGCTAGTGCAGTAGACCCCAGTGTCATTCTTCACCAGGGAAATAACGTCTCCAACCTAATGTGACACCTTTGCAAGTGATGAAACACCCTGGAGTCATTTGAAATCATATTTTCTGTACAAATCCTTTCCTGAGGGCAATCCATCATTTTGTAATTTAGTCTATATTTATTAAAAAACAATGTATCCTGCCTGCAGTCCACACATGTTCCTATTAGCATAGACTCTCTAAGGTTTATGTACAAAGATGAGTCACAGGTACGCACACCCACACACACACTTTGGAAGACAATGAAAAAAGGGTAGCAAACTAGAAATCATTGCATTTACACATACAAACATAGAAACTCCATTAAAACAATGTAATTAATGGACATTCCCTTTTCCAGGCTCGTTGTTCTCATGTGTCATCCAACCTTGCCATTCTGTGCCGCAAGAGACTGATTCAAATCACGAGGCGTGCTTTCTGTGTAGCCACAACCACTGACATGCTAGTTTGGACTTGTACAGCAGCTTAGCCTGCTCATGCATGATTCTGAATGGGGAAACAAATATGGTGCATCTTGTTGGCTGCAGATTTGCACAGCTCAAGAGGTAATCTCTGTCTCAATATCCAATTTCCAGCAACATTCATCCCTCAGATATGGTGTACTAGCAGACTTCCATTTGGGATGATCACAATGAATTCCTACTTTCATCAGACGTGTGGGTGGGGAATAGATGTTTAACATTGTCTCACCAGTCCACACCACACTGTGCCACAATTTCTTTGACCAGGCTTGCGAAGGTGCAGACAGCCTGTGGAAATTTCCATTCTAGAAAGCTGTTTAAAATAGGATTAGATATCTCACTTGGTCAAAACACTCTGATGACTAAGTCAGAGCCAAAGGGTTGAAAAGTGGGGAGACAAATCATACTGCTGGTCCCGTTTCATGTCTTCGTGGAATATATATATATATTTCTATATATAAAAATCACCATGAATGTTGTGGACGCATACATATTACCCTGAGAAACACGATTACAGAAATACATAAAGGATTTACAATATATTTTATTAGTCAATTCTACTTAAAGATATTCACGTTTTTCATTTATAGCAGAATATTTTAGACTTGCAACAATTCTCTTAAAGTTAGACAATGTCCCAGGAATGCAGAATAACAGGGTGGCACTGGCAATCAACTGCAGCATATAAATAAATGAGCTTGTGCTTACAAGGACATGATTGTTGGCGTTTCAAGGACACTGTAGCCTGCTGCATCATTACAACTGGGATGGTTGCTTGTTGGAACATGGTTGGAAAGCTGAAGCTATTTTAAAAATTAAAAACACTGATGATGTGTACTAACATAGTATGAAATACTGCTCCAGTCAAGTGAATACCCCAGTTTTAGACAAACTTATTCTGTCACCTGTGTATCAAAAGATAAAAACTTGATGTTTCAGACATGAGGCAGGGTGACTCTTAACAATTCACCATTTAGGCCTAATTATAAAACACAGTGCCCTTTGTCCTTGTATGTGGAAAGGCAATTAACAGTAGCCTGTTAAGTGATTCAGATTTTGGGAAGCAGGATGGTCTGGTGGTTAGAGAGGCTGTCCTGTAACTGAAAGGTCCAGGTTCAGTCCCAACACACACAGCCTGTCCTGTCCAAGTGCTCTGGAGCCCTTCCTGCACACTCAGTCACTCTGAATAAAGGCATCAGCTAAATGCCTGACCAAATCTAATTCAAGACAAGGCCTATGTACTACAAAAAAATAAATATATATATATATATACACTCTTCAAATGATGAATGTCATTGACACTAACAATGTCTAATAACACACATCAAATAACACATAATGCAATAATACAGTGGACTAGTTAACTGTAACAAAAACATAATACGCAGGCCAGAAAATTATGATAAAATACAATAGGCTGTCTATTTGGCTGCATTACTTTAATAAAAGCACAACAGCAGAAGACCAATAAATAAGTTAAGAAAATGTATTAATGACATCTGATTTTCAATGGAGAAACTGTAAGGACACATAACGGAAACACATGGATAAAGAAGAGATGTAACAGCAACATGTCACTGAGAATCAATGCTTCCATGATTTTAAACACTTTCTATGAAGATGGTCACACAGCGCCACCATGTGGAGACAGCCAGATGATGAGAGTTACACTTGTAAGATGGAAATATATGTTGTTTTTTTCAATTGTCAGTAAGAACAACGCCATCTATTATCTAGTTGTGTAAAATTACAGAATGTGTGCTATTGTGGAATATGTTCAGAAGATGGTAGCATAAGTGCAACATGTCTGTGAATGTGAATCAATAACAACTAAAATACAAGCACATCCCCGATCTCATTCAGGAGTCCATAACTGTCAATCACTTGCAATATCAGAGCAATATGGATGATATATAATCCTCTAACACCTTCTGCTTTTCTTTAAAAACAGCACCATCCCTCTTCAGGTGTACTATCTCCCTCTCCAGAGTGCGGATTTTGGCCACAGTGCTCTCCTCCCTGCGGTCGAGTTCCAAGATCTTAGCGTGCAAACTCAAGATCTTACTCCAAAGCTGCTCTTTGTCCGTGTACGGTCTGCAGTACGAGTGCTCGTAAACACAGACGTGCTCTCCCTCGCCGGGTCCTCTGTCCTCCAGGACGCAGTCTACAGATTCCCCCACGATCATTTCCATGGGAACAAAGCTAAAGGCCTGGCCCAATGCTGCTTGGAGGGCAGCCGTGTCCTCGCCGTCTGAGAAAGGGCCCAGTGACTCGCAGCACAACACAGTCACAGTTGAGTCAGTCTCCCCTTGGGAATGGAGGTCATCACCGTGGGACAGCGTAAGGCAGGACGGCGTTAGCATACCGCTGTCACCTGGTAGCTCACATGCAGCAGTCTGAATCTCTGAGAGTAAGGCCTCACTGAGTGACACGTCAGCGTCAGCGTCTGAAACCAGCGGTAGTTCAAATAGACCTACCTGAATGGGATCTGTCATCTCTCTGTCTTCAGAAAGAAGGTCGTTTGTCGTCGTCTGGGCTGCTTTGGATTTCCTGGTCAAAATGAGTGGCCTCTTATTAGGAGGGGAGTCGGACCTGGTGGGCTCAGTGTCAATGTCACATGTCCTGGTTTGGGCTTTGGGGTTCCTTTTACTGGTGGTGACTTTTTTCTCACCCTCCTGAGACAAAAGAAAAGGAGCAATCATTGGGATGGGATCATCATTTGTTCAAGTATCCACATAAAAAAACAGTGGGGAAAGGTCTTCCAAGGTAGCCCAAAGATGAATAAAACAATAAATGGATAGGAAGTTAATGTATTAATGCTCCATATAAGCGCACAAATGAACAAAGGCGAGCTTTGAGCTTGAAACGCGTTGCATAGCTGCCTTTTGTGTTCATCCCTTGCTCACTTATGCGCTTTTGTTATATGGAGCATCAATAAACGTACTTTTTGCATTCAAGGTACTTCCTATGTGTTTCTTTTTTTATTCATGCAAAATCAGCAAGCACTAGCACAGTGCTCGAACAGATTACATGTCTATAATGGAGCTGTGATGGATGTTTGAATGGGGAAAAGAAGTAAGACCCATACATCTTGTATGGAAGGGAAAATGGTGGGGATGGCGGTGCTCTTCAGGTAGCGAATCCCCCATCGGATATCGAAGCAGTCCTCTGTGAAGTGCTCGCTGCACAAGTACTGATGTCGACTTGGGGTCCACTCCTCTCGCTTCATGTTGTCCACCCATTTCTGTAACCTGGGCTTGTCTTGCAAGGGGAATCTTTAAGGGACGAATAGGGGGAAATTAAAGTATGACACTGATTTGAAACGCAAACTGTTCAAGATTCAGCTGAAGAGTTTCAATGTCATTTCAGTGCTGCATTATTATTTTTACTCCACATTCCCTCCATCACTAACTCCCCCACTCCCTCAATCAAAACACTATTAACATCTCATCATAGTTCTATATCATTATTTCTGACACGATAGTCAACAATGCAAACCTCCCACTACTGCTACTTTAATACTTATTTGACCAACGTTGGATAGCTAGCCGTTATGATAGCTAGTGCGGCAAAATCGCTACTAGCTAAACTAAACAAACATTTCAGCAGAGGAAAAAGAAAACATACGGATAAAAGCTAATTCTCTTGTTCTCTTGTTTAGATGCAGTCCCCCCGCGGTTTCTGCAAACTTTTACAGCACAGTACCGAGTCATGTCTATAGAGAAACCACATGAAAATGCACTAGACAGACACGTTTGTGGCTAACAATTTTAAAATACAGAGCATACACACAAACTGTTAACTTCCGGGTGGTGGTGGTCAACGGAGCGGACGCAACGTCACGGCACACTCGGCAACAGTGTCCAAAGAGGGTATATTACCTATCAAGATAGTTCACAACCTATAAGTCAGCCAGGAGGATGAGAAAATAGGGTCAGGATAGCTAGCCACTGCATTAAGCAGCTATTTTATGCTAAAACAATAATGAATATTCATTACTGATATCAGACATCACAATACTACACATACGCTTAATAATATTTTATTTCTTTCTTTATTTATTATTTGAAGACATTCCTAAGACCGTCATTTTTATGTTTGGCTGGACGATGAGTCTAGCCCTAGAAACCCAAATGTCCGTGATTGACTGACTGAGTAATGAAGTTGACTGACTGACTGAGTGATGAAGTTACCCCATTGGTCGGCTAGTCTGATGATGTCACGATGTGATGATGTCATAATGTGATGATGTCACGATGTGATGATGTCATAATGTGATTTATTTAACCAGGCAGGTACGTGACCTGGCCTTAAACATTATGCTGGTTGGTTAAATGAAATAGTCCCTCGCAGTAAACAAGTTATTTAACCGAATGTGAGCCACTCTCATCAAAAAGAAGAGTCTGTGTAATATAATTTAAGCGAAGACGGAAGTAAGCAGAGGATACATCTCTCGCTTCGTCTGTATACTGTCTGAGTCAGTTCTGTGCTCCACGTGCTCTTTGTATCCACCAATCACAATGATTGGAGTCACTGGGTGAGGAAATGGACCAATGGTGTTGCGAGTCGTGTTGTTACAGCTCAGGAACGCAACTCATCAACATTTACTAGCTTTCGTTTCCATCAGCTGGGGCAGTCGGTGGCAGACAGAGGTTTCCCCGGGGTGTTTGTCACTGCGACTCCAGGTAATCACTCCCTTTTCATTTGTTCGAAGACGCATTACTTGTTATGGGTGTTTCATTTGCCATTAGAGCAATACTACAGAGTGTAAACAACAAGGCTTTGGCTTAGTAGGCAGGACTTCCCCAAGTCGCTGCCCTGTTTGTTCCATCAAAACTGTGAGTTGGCATTGTCATTTGAGTCTGACGTCCCTCTGTTAAGATAGCTAGCAAAGTAACGTTAGCTGTAGTAACGGCAATAACGTCATTATAACCTCTATTCTGCTGTTCATAGGTCATTTGGGAAGTTAAGTGTCCAAGCCTTGACTTCCGATTTGAAGGTCTTTATAGTGAGTAGTGTGCACTTTTCATATCCAGAGCCGTGTGTTAATCGAGATGTCAAACTGCTCTCTTCACAGCACAAAGGGGTGTGAGGTGCAAAACCACCAATATGGCCACAGCCCAGTCCGTGTTGCTGCTAGCGGTGTATGTTCTGCTGATCACAGAGTTCATCCTGGCTAAGAGAGACTACTACGACATACTGGGGGTGCCCAAAGATGCCTCTGAGCGCCAGATCAAGAAGGCCTTCCATAAGCTGGCCTTGAAGTACCACCCTGACAGAAACAAGAGCCCAGACGCCGAGTCCAAGTTCAGAGAAATAGCAGAAGGTGAGTGAATGAGGCAAATACTTCCTTAGTCCAATTCGAATGGTCATTTCTTACCCATCAGCCTGTCAACGCCTGTGTCTTTTTTTTGCCTCTGCCAGCCTATGAGACGCTGTCAGATGATAAGAGGAGGCGAGAGTATGACCAGATTGGTCACGGCCCCTCACCAGGGGAGGGCCATGGAGGAGGAGGAGGAGGAGGAGGTGGTGCCAGCTACGACTTCAACCAGCACTTCCACTCCTTCAACTTCAACTTTGATGACATGTTCAAAGACTCTGACCCGTTCGGTCACCAGCAACGACACCAACACCAACACCAACACCAACACCAAAACCAAAACCAACAACACCACTTCCACTCCCATGCCCATGCCCATTCCCACGCCCACGCCTATGCCCACGCCCACTCCCATTCCCAGGCCCACCAAAAGAGCCACTTCGACAGCCACTTCCAGGCCCACCGGGAGGCCACGAACCGGCACAAGAGACAGTTCCAGCAGGGGGCCTTCGGTGGAGGACTCTTTGACAACGTGTTCGAGGACTTGGAGAAGATGTTCTCCTTCGACGCGCACGGTTCCAGGACTGACAGCAGGTTCCAGGGCTCGGGAAAGCAGCACTGCAGGACAGTGACCCAGCGCAGGGGGAACATGGTGACCACCTTCACCGACTGCTCCTGAGACTTGTGGAACACAGAGAAGACACTGCTGGGTTTAAGCTTTTAGTTGTGGTTTTGGAATTGAATGCTAATTTATCACTTGGTGGAAAAGAACATGATTTTGTGTGGTTTTTGTAATTCGCTGTATGTAATTTTCCTCTAAGAACAAATGTCTCAGTCGGGGCGGATACAGCAGGTGCTTCCGAGCAATAACTCACTCATAACACAGGAATAGGTCTTTGGTTATTTGGGATACCTCTCCATTATTTCGATTTCCAGTTTCATTTTGTTTACTTTTATCAAGAAAAGTTCCTCATTTTCTGATGCGATAATCCACCGTTCTCAGGCGTGGCCTAATGTTAAACAGTCATTTAAAGTAATAGATGCATTTTGATTTTCTTCTGAGAGCAGGGAAGCAATAACATTCGTTGAACATCACAGACCTGCGGTGACGTTGTGAAACATTCTGCAGCTATGTAGGCCACGCTCTTGTCTTCTCTCCACAATATGCACAAGAATGTGTTGTTGAATGATGATGTCAAACCAAAACCGACTACAGAGAGATCTACTTGGTAAAAGTTTGATAATTTTGTATCTGAGGATTTTATACCCCGCAATTGAACTCATTAATTGACATAAACATTGGGGGAAATTTCACAGTATAGAATAACCTTTACCCTTTTGGATTAAGAGCACTTGAGTTGGATTTTGCTGTGAAAATGGAGGTTCATAGCCCCTGAAACGTGTCAGTTCTCCATTATCAACTGTTACCTCGTTTTACTTTCTCCCTGCAGAGTTTTATCTACCTTTATAATGTGCAATATTTGGCACTTTTGCTCTTCATGTTGCCTATCTTTCATAGACAGTGCTGTATAAATGTCATTGTCTAATGTCTGCACTTTTTTGTGTGTGTGGTGTGTGCACGTGTGTGTGTGTGTTGAGAGAGAGCACCCTGAATGGTGGTTGGTTGCTAAATGTTTGGAGAATGAATAAATACTGTCTAAAGCAAATGCTGATTTTTTTTTTGTATCGGGGGGGCAAGAACACTCCCTAATGCAAATGTAGTTTCATGTTTTTTTGTGTTTTCATGTTCAGAAATGTTAACAATTATAAGCTGATGAAAGTAAGGTACAAGCAGTGTGGTTGTTGCTCAAAGATGCGATGATACACTACATTATCAGTAGTTTGAACACTTATACATATAAATAAGCTGATGAATAAAACATAAGAGGTCCTTGGCTATAGCTCAGTGCGATCGGTAGGTGCTTGCTGGTTTGAATCCCAGCCCTCTCACTGTTACATGTTTCTCTGTTATTGTAGTCTGTAGTGTAAACACAGAAATAGCTCAGCAGGATAAACAGCTGACAGTGACATCACTACCTGACAGAGTGTTGGTGGAGGAGAAATGTTATTGCTAAAACTAGTCTGCAATGTCTTTAACATGACTGTTAAAGACACTGGCTTACAGAGCACATATACTGGCTCCTGTAGGCCACTCCAAAGAAATACAGAGCATGTACATACTGGTCCTACAGGCTACTGTCAGGAACGTAAAACATACTGGCTCCTACAGGCAGTTACATAGATATGTGCAATAGATACTAGATGTAATTGACACAATATGTGGAGAGGCGAATGCCAAATGTAAGACACTATACGTAAATCAGTCAGCAATGACACAATATTTCATTAAAAAAAAAACCTTGACACAACTTGACATGTAAAACTTCAGCTGGGCGTGGCTTTCTCTTTCATAATCCCCTCTTTACAGCTCTCTGGAAGGTTGGGCAGAGAGACAAAGCTTGTGCATATGTAAATTTTTTCAGTGAATTCAAATTGCTTTTCCAAATAATTTTCTGAGAGTGTAAATTCCAACATGCAAGTTCTCATGTGTTTTGCTACTATAATACCTTCATGTGGGTCCACTGTTGGCAGCCTTGGAGGAGGCGACTGCCTTCCATTCGACACCCAGGGAACAAAAGTCCCCTGTGTCCAGAGGTGAACACTGATTTGAATTGGGAAAGCCGAATTTGAAATTATAGGTAAAAGTTAAATTCAATAATAATCACATTCAGTTTCAATTCATTGCATTTCAAATTGTGCCTTACAAATTTTGTTTCTGAATTCATGTGTTCAACAAATCTATGCAATTCATATACTGCTGGCAATAACCTCTTCCCATACACCCTTCCCAGGTACCTATCTGGAATTTGGGATGCATCCAGCTGGGTTGGATTTAGGGCTGTGCCATAGCATATCGTTCACGATAATACCGGTATAAATTTGTACACGAAAAAAAAGTGTCATATGATATTAACGATATAGCGGCGTGATGACGTGTTGACGCATTATTTGCTAGCGCGCATAATAGCCTACAGCGTTCTCATCACCAGAACGATACAAGCATGGCTGAAAGTCAGAGCAGCGCGTCAGCCTCTGAGGAGGATTTAGTAGAAGAGGTCAGACCATAATCCCAGACAGGTCTGGAATTTACTCAGTCGTACTCTCAACAAAACTAATAAAAATGTTACGAACCTGATAAGATTTAATAACGAAAATATTTCAGATCCTTTACTTATTTCTCATTCTTTCAATCAATATTTTTCATCTATCTGTAGTTCCCAACATTTTACCTCCTGTAGTATGGCTGGCTCCTCAAACTCTGATTCATTTACCCCTACTGCCTCTTTTTGTTTTAGAAATGTTTTGCCTATTGATGTTCTTCGT
>OMLI01101289.1:0-11090 GCA_900302605.1 Rondeletia loricata
GCGACTATGCGCAACAATGAAGGCAATGCGTCTGTTACCTTATTTGACAGAAATCTATGCATTTTCCTGTTATTTCTGACCATTTGATAAACAAAAATGTCTATTATGCTTGAGTAAATGAAACCCCAATTAACAAAACCGCCTGATGAGACTATGAGCATCTGAGGTGAGAGAGGGAGAAAGATAAAGAGAGATTTCTACATTTAAACTTTCAAGCTTTTATTTTGAAGGCTACATTTTTTTATGTTTTTTAAATTTCCGGGCTTTTATTTTGATGGCTAAACGCTTTAACCGGAACTCTTTTCTGGTTACTTGAAGTAGCTTAACGAATCTAATCGAAGCACATGTCATGTATAGAAGCAGCTGCATCGCTTTAAAGGCAGAATCACGAGCAGACAACAGAAGCTATGTCTTGTATGAAAATTCAGAAAGTTGGCTCCTATTCTTTTTACACGCCAGAGTGGCTGAGCAGCTCCGTAATTTACTGGCCAAAGAGGAAATCTACATGCCATTGACGCTTGGTGGGTGTTAATTTTGTTCCCTGAATATAGGCCTATATCCTAATGTAACCTGATGCCAGGACCGTTTCGCGGACCCGCTTTAATGCAGGAGTCGTGCAACGAGTGGGATTTACATTGGGAGACTTTTAAAAAAAATTAGTTTAATCTTCCTGGGCGGGTGCACATCTTCCTGGGCGGGCCGCCATAAGTCTGATGTTGTTGTAGACCTCCAACAAGCAGGAACATGAGGATAATTAATCTTAGATGCACTTTTACAAAGATAAACACACTTGAGTTTAAAGCAAATTGTTAGACCTCTTAACAATACTTTAGACATTCAGTAATGTTTTTTCTCATGACACAACATCCAAGGCATGTCATTCTTCACATAATGACAAAATAAGTGTTTCTTTTTACACCAGAAATTAAGTGTAGGTCTGGGAACTGAGAGGAACCACTTATGAACTGTTGCATGTTGCTGACATGATTGAAACATGTTTGCCTCATTGATTCCTGTTAACGAGTCCCAGTTTTTTCCTGCTTCTTTCATACACAAAATGCGCAAGCATATTGTAACACAATAATAAAACAATATGGTTTGAACAGTCTGTAATGTTTTTTTTATTTATTCTAATTTGGGGTTGATAGCAGAATATTAACCAGTTCAATACAAATTGTCATGCCAGTAAAGCTCTATACAAGAAAGAAATTGATATGGGAAGAGTTAAAGGAATAGTTCACCCAAAAATATTAATTCTGTCATTATCTACTCATCCTCATGCCTGTTGAAACACAGGTGAAGTTTCTTTGTCCACATAACACACAGGGAGGTTGCCAGCACAACTCCGTAGCAGCCTTCTCCAAAAAACGGACCAGTTCTTATGAATTCAGAGTTCCAAAAGGGGCAAAAAATGACCATAAAATTACTCCATACAGCTCGTGCAGCATAATCCAGTGACGTAGACCTCTGTCTAGGAGTGTAAACAGGGAAGTGGGGAACACGCGATGTCTGGGTGCGCGCAAGTGTGAATGTTTTCAAAAACAATGGCTGTAGTGAAGATGTTTGCTAAATAATGGTGCTGATCGTTTGGCTTCAGAAGACTTGGATTATGCTGCACGAGCTGTATGGAGTAATTTTATGGTCATTCTTTGCCCCTTTTGGAACTCTAAAGACCTGGTCACCATTGACATCAGTTGTTTTGGAGAAGGCTGCTACGGAGTTGTACTGGCAACCTCCCTGTGTGTTATGTGGACAAAGAAACTTAACCTATGTTTCAACTGGCATGAGGGTGAGTAGATAATGACAGAATTTTCATTTTTGGGTGAACTATTCCTTTAAGGAATTTGATTATTATTTTTGGTTTTTTAATCTTATTTTAACTTTTATTTGTCCAGGGAAAGTCAATTGAGCACGCTTGCTCTTTTCCAGCAATGCCCTGCTTCACATTCATACAGTTCCACAAATTCACAGTGGTAGTGGCCCAGTACAGTCTTCTGCTGGTGACCGCTGAGCAGTCCCACTGGAATAGTTGAGTGTTCAGTGCCTTGCTCAATAGCAGCTTTATTAAGCAGGAATTGTTAAGGAATCGACATTGATAAAATTGTATCAATTCCCAAACCTAGTTTCTTTTTCTAAAAAAGAGTGGACAGTCCACTCACCTTTTTTTGTATTTTTTATTTATTCAGACATTTGGAAAGCAGAGAGGGAGACACAGGAGAGAAAGCTGTGGTAGAATTCATTCCTAGGCCAGTGAGGAAATACATGGCTTCAGAGGAATTTAACCATTCAACCATGTCTGGACAAAGTTCCCAACCCTAGCTGAATGAATGGCCAATACTTGCGCTGAACAGTGCTTATCATATCCAAGACAGCCACTTATCTCTCTGGAAAAGTTGAGAAGATGCAGCGCACCCATGAGTTTCATCCATCTTCTGATTTCCCTGACCTTTATTTCTTCTGTCTTCGTGGGTATAGGATAATGTATTTTGCTGCTAGGATTGTCCAGAGGAAGCAGGGAAGTGTGCAGCTGTCGGCTCCAGTTGTTCATGCTGGATTAGTGCATTAGCTTGAGTGACAGCCAGGCATGACAAACACATAATCTAACGTCTTTCATTAAAGAGTGTGCTGTTTGATCCCTGTGGTATTGTAATAGTGTCGTGGTATAGCATTATAGGCAATTGTGATGCGGACATTGATTAGGTATATGAAAACTAAAGCAAATATTGTGTTGAATGTCAGTGTACTGAACAGAAAAAACTAAATAACTCCTTTTGATTTAATCCTTTTCATTACATTTATGGACCATTCGATCTCTTGCGATCTTTTTGTTGTGATTGAACCTGATGTCTACATTCATTCAGCTAACAGTGGCATGTCTCCTTCTGGAGGCTCTAAATCTGTAACTTCAAGCCTCACTGTGCAATAATGAGTTGAGACATAAAGCTGAGCACCAAAGCCCTTCATACCCCCTTGTCCCATTTGAAGTCACCCACTGAAGGGTGGACCAAAACAACAAGCTGCAGCTCTTAATGGCCCTGGGTTGTTTCATGAGGGCTTTGGTTGAGGATAGAGGGGTAAGTAATCTAAGGTACTCTTTAAAGCATAACTCCGGACATTTTGACTCATCAATTCCCAAAATCTTGTAAATTGCTTCACAATAGAGCTTCTTATGCCTTGCTTGCCAGGGTGTGGCTCTCCAATACAGTCCTAACGGGCCAATGGACTCTAAAAATCAACCCCAAAAGCACCCAAAGCATGTCTTTTCATATTGATGCTCAATCTGTAATGAGAGTTCATGAACTGGGTATAGCTTGAATCACTATTGTATGGTTTCAGTTGGTGATAGAGAATAGCAAAATGGACATTGATTTATATACATCTGTTAAAGCTAGTCTTTTAGAGGTGCTGCCCACTGACTGAAAATGAAAAAAAAAAAAATTATTTGGATTGAGCCTTTTTTTTAAACACAGCTATCAAAGTGATTCTACTTTGAATTCTACTAGAAAATGTTTGTTTTGGTGTTGGCTTGATGTGTTTGGCATGCTCTGAAGATCCAAGACACGTTTTGGAAAATCAAAGCCATAGCTGTTTAGCTGGCAGGGATGGAGCTGACATCCACCCCTAAGCCTAAACTGAAGGGTTTTCAAGGGCTTTGCCATGCATACGCAACGAATCTCCAGTCTGTGGATCGTTGATGTCTGAGTGGGATTTTATATCAAACAGCTGCCTCTGTAGGTTTATCCCCTAACGTCTTGGAGGGAATTTCCTCTGCATCGACTATCTCTCCGGTGCCAGAGAACTGCCAAAAAAAATCCTTGAGTTTTAGGTGTTTTATTCAGGGCATGTCTTTCAACAGAGGGGAATTTATACAGTGAGAAATTTGCCCTGGAGAAGATAGCACTTTTTTTTAGGAATTGGAGATGATTGTTTAAGAAAAGTCAGTCAGGGAGAATGGTGGTAATTACCCATGAGAGGGGAGAACATCCATGTGCATTCAGGGGAGTGAGGAATTCATCATGGAATAATGCCAAGGCACTAAACTCTATCAGGGCAAATCTCACACTCAGTCAGAAAAGCACACAATGCCTGCAGTGCCACACAGAGTTGTTTTTTAAAAATGGTTTAAACTCAAGAGAAAGTGCTGCAGGGTTCTAGTCCAGAGTGTTTCACATCATACTGGAAGAGTGTGGAGAGGTTTGTTTGTCAAAAGCTTCTTTGAATTCCAAATTTTGGATTTGGCTGCTTGCACTGGATTGATTATTGCACTTGCATGTGTTTTGATTTTGATTTGGTTTTGTTGTGGCATAGACTGCATCAGTCTATGGGCATAGTGGAGTAATAGCTCATAAATGTCTCTGTATTAGTATAGATTTTTTATTTTATTTTACCTGAATTTAACCAGAAAATGGATTTCGAAGGAATATCCCTGATTATACCCAGAGGTCAGTAAACTTATGCCCAAACTCAATTGCTTCAATCAAGTGCTAGACAAAATTGCTTCAATCAAGATTTTCCGTAAGAAGCGTTAGAAAGATAAAGCAATTAAGCCTTTTTGCCAGGTTACAAAATTAGGCATGACTATTAAGGCAGGTTAAGGTAAATTGAAACTTTTAAAAACACTTTCTTAACGTACATCTTTTGACTGCTCATATACGCTACCAGTGCTCATCCAGATGCAGTGGTTATTCATCAGTCTCAAAAAGCTCTTCTGAGACTCCAAATGTTTCTAGTTCTCTCACCAACTGCTGTATTCTCCAACCTTTTTGGAATAATTATTTGCATACAGACCTTGCAAGGTCACATTGTTTGCTATTCAGGTGATCTGAGCGACTAGTCCATTGTACATGTGACAGCTTTTTTACCAGTATGGAAAAATATCCCGCACACTGCTCTAGCAATACAACACTATAAACATTTATTCACCTACGTTTCGTCAGACTGCGAAAAGTTCATTAACAGAATCATGTGCACATATAGCTTAAGCACCACCTCGTCCAGCGCACTCATCTGTATGTACTGATTTCATTAGGTGCCTCAAGGGTTAGATAATAATGTCTATCAATACTATAAACTGGAATCACACAGGATCTATACATTACCGTTAAACCGACATTAGAATCCAACACAGACATCATCTACAGTTGTACAATTGGATAAATGGCCACAGAATGTAAACATCGCGAAAGGACTATTCATACATCATTAAATGACTAGAAACCCTGCAATATACAAAATATACAATCAAGAACCATTTAGAGGTTCTTAAATTTTACAGGACAAAGGACAAAAACATAAAGGACGATATGCTATTTATGTGTTTCTTAGTGAAACTGTATTTTACTCAAAATACATAAAGTCAATATCTAAAACAACCAAGATGAATAACTCATTCAAAGCCTATAGTGTATATATTGTTTATTTTCTCATATAATGGTAATAGTACTAATTAAGATTTATCGTTGCACTTCTAATATTGTCATTCATTAATTAGGCTGATTAAAGTTATACTACAGTTACATGCATACGCGTGTGAGTCCAACATGTGAATGTATGCATCCCTGCAAAAGTAACCACACATGGAAATATAATAATTAAAAAGCCTATATCAAAACTTTGAGTCCCATTTACATCATTCAGAGAGTAAATTCAATTTTCTAGAGAATTCTTTCTGTTGGCCTTTAGTAGAAGCAGTTAATTTTTGCAAGAAATAATTGGAAAGAACGCAATGACAATAGTTCTGGTTTTTGGTGTTTTACAATGAAAAAGTAGTATTGCAGGCTTTAGCGAATTTGGGCATTAGTGTCTGAACTGTGCATAGGCGAAATTGGCCATCTGTACATGATGTCCCTTCATATTTAGAAGCCCCATCTGTGGGACACATGGCACTCTGTTGGGCCACAATCCAAGCCTTGGCACCAGTCCCATCAATGCCAGAGGGACAGGCAAAACCTCTCTGATGTTGCCTTCATTGAAAAGCCTTTCCCTTCTTCCTTTCTCCAGTTCTTTCTCCCTCTTCGTCTGCAAACAGAGCTTAACCAACAGCTGCACACACCTTACGCCCCAATTCATCGGACGAGGCACATTTTGGTTTAGGGGGAACAAGCGGGGTTTGGTGTACACAGCTCAAGTTACAGAGAAATCGTACACCACAATGGTCTTCCCCTCCTTCCCGCCTTTTCTCAGTCTTGCCCCCCATCCTGTGTCCTCATACACCTCTCTCATGCCCTCTCCACCCCCATTTTCCCTTGCTTTTTTCTACTCTTTTTTTTGGGGATGTTTATCCCTGATACATTGCTTTCGTTGTTGTAAACAGTATTGACTAAGACTGAAATAGCAATAACACATAAGAAAGAGTTGTGTGCAGATACAGGGAGGGATTAACTCTGTAAATGTGGGATGGGGTGCTGGATTGCTGCCCAGGCCAAATTTTGAAAACAAAGAGATAGAGCTCACCATACTTCGTTTTTTTTGGTTTTCAACTCCTATGATCTCTGTGAGGAAAGATTCCTTAAGATCTGAATTAAGGTCAGCTTTATCAGTGTAACAGGCTTTGCCACATAAACCTGGCACTATACATCATACCACCCACCTGGAATTCCTATCTTTCAAGGATAATTTCTTAGAGATTGGAATCCCTCCAAACTCTCCAAGGTGGCAAGAACAGGGGATCCTGACGTAAAATGGGAACAGAGAGACAATTTTATTCCAGACCAGTTAACATTTATTACAGCTAGTGTATGTTCTTTCAGGTTTGGCACTAAACTTGTTTTTTCACCTACCTGCCATGATAAGAGGCCATGCAACTCATATCTCTGCAGTGTACAATGTGCTACCCATTTTGTCTCTTGTGGCAGCTATAGAAGAAAGCCAATGTGGAAAATGAGTATATCATTGTCAGACCAAAGTCTCCCAATATCTGAGTTGTTAGGAAGGTGTTTTAACTGCTTTTAAGACATAACTTGCTCAAAACTCAAAATATTGCTGTAAAAAGGTCTGTAATGAATTCTTATTACCACTGATAGGTGGAAAAGACATGGCCTATGTCAAAAAATTCGAGCTCCCCCTCTAAAGCCTAAGGGGTTGTGGGGTGTGTGTAATTTGACCATAGCACTATGTCATTAGTTAGAGGTTTCACTTCTATCTTTAAGATCTGTTCTCTTGTAATGGATACGATGCGTTTCTTCATAGAACAATGCAAATGCCAATCGCTCTACTTCAGTGTTTGCTCACAGCGTCCCCTCAGACCATCTCATTGTCCTGAGGAATCTCAAGTCTTCTGGTTTCTTTTGTTCTTGGGGGTTATGTCAAACTGCCAATCCAACCAATGACTCACTGTCAACTGTAAATTAGACTATCATTTTCTAACAAGTGAAAACTAGCTTAATGCTAGATTCAAGCTCGCCATGTTGGTTTCAATAGCCACCTGTGCAATATGGCCAAGGCAAATTGTTTTTTTTAGTGCGCCACTATAAGTGGCTCGCTTAAAAACGTCAGTACACGTTAGCTGATTTTTTGTTCAGTTTGAGTAGTTGCAGGTTTAAACTTAAGCACAGAAATGAATATTTGATGATAATATAACAGGGATGTTTCTCTTCTTGTTGGCAAAGTTCTCAATGTCCCGGGTTAAAGTTTTGTCACGATTTGCCTTCACAGGGTGATTGTGGACTAGGGCTGTCACGATATCAAATTTTCACAATACGATTATCATGGCAAAAAATATCATGATAACGATATTATCGCGATATCTATAGCAATCATTAAAAAAATAATGCGATCACTTAAAATGCATCAATGTTTGTTTGTTTTCTCTTTAAAAACTGTAAACAACTGATTACAATGAATTTTTCATGGCAGTCAACAAATAGGATTAATCAGATTATCAACTGAAACAGTCACATGAAGTTAAATAATCCAGCTACGATATATCGTGGCTGGATTATTTACATGATATTAGTATTTTCCGTTTTTAAGTATCACGATTATCGCAAAACCGGTATATCGTGACACCCCTATTGTGGACATTGTGATATATCACAGTAGCCCACAATGCACGTGATTTCCATTCATAATTTTTAGCCGGGCATCGAGTCTGTCCGTCGGTCCGTCGAGTCATTGTTGCAAATCACGTGATTGAGCTCCAGTAGGCCTACTCTGGTACAGTCCTGACTTGCCGTTCATCAGTGATCCAGTGGGTGGCGGTATGCTCCATAGGTGCCCGGCTGTTCCGTGGCTTTGCACACGATCTTGTTGCTACAGCTGCTAAAATTTTCACTTTTCACTTTTCAACAAGTGTGTAACTTTACTACTAACCTAAAAGCTTCAACATCTAGTTCGAGTGCATCGAATGGGATGGACTTATGCTATCTTCAAGTGCTGTCAGAAATATAAATACCGGTTGAGCGCACTTGAAAAACGTAACAAAGTAGTAAATATGACACAAAGATGGGATTTTCGATGAAACCCGAGATGCTGAGCATGGAAGCAGTGTCAACAATTGATGGTAAAAGTGACAGCCACCAAAACTAACTACTTATGTTACAGAGTCCATATTATTTTCAACCAAAAGCACATGAAGGCAAGACAATTAGTATTTACAACTTCCGAACTCAGAAGAAGGAGCTTATGAAGCTCTCCACATGAAAAGAAAAGCAAACGAGGTAACGGATGGTGTAATGTTTTACCTAGCAAAAGATGGTTCCTATCAACTGTTAAAAACTAGAAGGCACCCGGAGAGCGCAAACCTCTGCCAGTGCTGAACAAACTTGCTGTTACACCCAAAGACATCATTCCTATTACTTCAATCTTAAGTTAAATTGCTTTCTTGACCCTGCAGACATACCCTTAGGATTTGGAATCAAGTCTCTATCTCCATTAGTCTCATAGTTATGGCTAAAAAAAACAGAATTGTCTAATGGTGGAAATCCCAGATCCAGATCACCACCAAAATCTAATCAAATGTTCCTTGCCCCAAGGCCTATCTATACACAAAATTTCCTGGAAATCTACATACATTTTGGAGATATCTTACTGACAGCCAAACTAACATGTGAAAACATAATCTCCTCGGCACAGGTAAAGGTTTCAATAGTTATGATAGCTCATAGTGGTTGACCCTTGTTACGAAATGCCCTGACACCCAAAAAAATTCTCAAACCGCTATTCCACGAATGTACTTAAAATGCAGCAAGAAAATAGCAGGCCAACTTAAAGATGTACAATGTTTTGCCACGATGAGCAATTTAAAGGCTTAATTTAAAGGTCGTACTATTCCTTTCATTTGTGAAGGGAAGTTGTGCAATGCTTGTTAACCTTTTGAAACTAGAATTAATAAAAATACTGTAGGTCTGATAACCTCCCTTGACCAAACCTGATGGTCTTTGTTAATGGAATAGTTCACCCAAAATAGGTGAAGCACATGATGTCTCTGGCACCATGCCTGTCACATCAACCTCCCATCCAATACATCCACATGTGCTGTCTAATTAAAATGACTTCAGGATGAATCCAGAATGGCTTTGATGGTGAAAAGGCAGTTTTGCATACAGCCTCTACATGTGCAGATGAATATTCATGTTGACCCCAGGACTAAAGAAAGTGTCTTTCATGGTGTTTGCCTCCCTCGCTAATGGGCCATGCCATCAATGATGTGGCTTGTGTCTGGCAGCTTTCTTGAGGCTCTCTCTTGGTGAATGATGCTGTGAAATCTTCATTGGCATCCCACTGGGGGACAAAGAGCTCCAGATATAATGATGGCATGCTATGGTGATGGAATATCTGGTCATGTTTTCCATCGCCTCCATGAGTTCTTCCACCTTGAAGAATAGAATCTGTCCGTTACTGGAAATTGAATGGATATTATTATTTTTTGTGAATATCTATCTAAAGACGTGCTTCAAAGACTGTTAGCAGGACAATTGGTTTGCATATGGAGGGTGTAAGTCTGTTTAATTGTATGAAAGACATTGTTGAAAGATCTTAAAAAGCCTTGACATTTATTATATTTTATTTTATTTAAGGCCTTTAAAAATATTAAACTGTCTTATTATTTATTTATTATAGGTCTTATTTTTTTCAACCATGCAATGACAGGTTTCTTAGTGCTATAGAACAGGGTTAGTAGTACGATATGCATCCTCTCTGCTTTGCTAAACACAGTTGGACTTCATGTCCCTTAACAATTGATTTGCTGGTGTCCTTTTTTCTTTCATCTATGTTCAATCAGAAATAGGCTGGTTTTGCCAGCTCTGTTTCTTTATTTTGGTTTTTAAATTGGAGGTGACCGCATGTAAATTGTAAACAGTGTTGGGCGTTTTGAACAGACACTAGCATAGGAGACGCTAGCTTATGAAAGCTAACATTACCTGTGAATGAAAATGGTGGCTTCTTGCAGATTGGTGTTTATTTGAGTTGATTGAAGGAATGGCATCAGGTGTACACCTAGCAAACTTGCCGAACCCACAGAGTGTTGAGTCAAATTCAGTCCACTGCATTGGAACCAAGCCCCCAGGAAGAGCTCTGGGACCTCACTTATCAACGTTGCGTATGCACAAAACGGGGCCTGAAAGATGTGTAAGCAACTTCCCGCGAAAGTATGTGACCTATCAAAATAAACTTGACGGGAGAAAGTGCGCACCCGTACGGAAACACTGACCCATGCGTACGCACAGTTAGGAGACAGGGGAATTTTGAGACGCAGTTGGTGAGGTGGTGAATTGAAGCCAGATTGTATAATGATGCCTCTCACACATCCAGTTTCACTTAATTACAAACGTTAATCAGAGATTATATACAGATGGATCTGATTGACGCGATCATAATGCCAAGATGTGAACCAATCAGTCTGATTGCCGTATAAGCATATAAATACTGCGGTGACATTCGTGCGTAATGTTGCATGATGGCACTCCTGGCACTGCTACAAGACGTTGTGGATGGAAGAGTTGCAAGAATTAGGAGGGAGCGAGCGTTCAGGGACGAAGATTTCCTGGCCCATGATGATGACTGGCTAATAAGCCGATTTAGATTCCCTAGAGCCGTGCTCTTGGATCTATGTGCTGAACTGGGTCCAGCATTAGAGAGGTCCACCCGAC
>OMLI01101299.1:1930-21367 GCA_900302605.1 Rondeletia loricata
ATATGGTGGGAGGGAGTAGGAAATACCTTATGTCTCACATTTGCAAAGAAAGAAATGGTCTAAATTTGACACTTCTGACCCCTTTTAGCCTCCACTTTCACTGCCGGGTCAAAATGGACCAGAACAGTATCTCTGTGATATAAACATGTTGCTGCAAATACATGAAATTAACCATTTTCATTTTAAACGTTGATTACACTAATTAAGGCCAGCAGAAGAAATTTCATACTAAAAAAATAAACTTTAAAAAGGGTCAATAACAAGCAACATAACAGGAGGGGTTTAATTACTTAAAATTGACTCATAATGACATGACAACACAATCATATGGGCCGCCATGCCAAGTCCTCCACACCCTGGCGACATCTACTCCAGCAGACAAGATGTACAAACTCTCAAACTCTTTGCACGAGACATAAAGCGTTTATTTGGCTGCACAGATTCCCATGAGTAATTCATCATAGTGCTGCATGGGAATGACTGCGTGGGAGCAGTCCTTTAATGGGTTGTGTTTGATGTGGAGCTACCCGCCTGGTGTGGGCGCTTCAGGGCGTGGCACCTCTCATTGTTGGATGAGACATGGGTGGAATTCTTTGTACACATCATCATCAGGTGTTAAAAGCCACATACACACATGCACAGGGTTGCACAAACACACACACACACACACACGCACGCACGCACGTAATTCCATGTATAAAGGTAATCAGCCCGTAGGTAAAGATGGCAGATTCTGCATATGGTTGTTTTAGAAGCTTGGCATCATTCTACTTCAAATTTATGTCAAAGACAGTAATTATTATCAGGTGCACAGCTAGGCGTTCTGGCCTGCTGCCCTCTTGAGTAGCTGTGCACCGAATGCATCATTCTACTTCAAACCTAGAATATCATTAACCCCGACTGCATGTCCGTGTCTTCCAACCTCTCCTACCAGGACAGAGAAGATCGACAAGGTGATCAAGCAGTGGGAGGGCTCCTTCTTCAAAGACAATCCCAAGCTGCGTAAGAAGTCGGTGTCGCTGCGCTTTGACCTGCACATGGCTGCAGCAGACGAGGGCTGTGCCCAGACAAAGCAGGACAGCCTGCCCGACGTGGAGGTGTGTCTCATCATGAAGCGGTCTCGCAGCATCCCCGCCATCACCCAGTAACTGTCACCACAACATTGGTTTCCCCCATTGCCACTGGGTGTGGCAACACTGGTGACGTTGAAATGACAGAAATAACGTCTGTATCGTTGACATCTGGGATTTTACCGTCCCATCACGCTTAACTTAATATGATTATGAAAGCATTTCAGGTGGTTGACTTGGTAAAACTCCATTACAACGATCGAGAGTCATTCATAAATGTCTCATCAAGGGCTTGGTGTCACCCAAGATTCATCTCACAAAATGATGACTGACAGCATAAGCATATTCATCAGGCTTTTGTGCTAATCTTATGGGGGTCATTTTATCGCATCTTAATGGCATTCAGAAAACCACATCAAATATATCGAAACTACGCACATCAGAGAGAATAACTCGAAATAGTTTAACTTGTGAACATATTTCTGTGTCATCATTCTATATCAAAGAAAGCAACGTGTCTCTCAACACTGTCATCAACGCAATATGGGGTGTCACCATACAAAAGAGATTAATATCAATGATTCTGCTGAACCGCAGCATTTAATTCTAATCAACTAACACTTAGCGCAGGTGGCAGAGTGCAGAGATAGATATAGATAAATGGAGGTGTGGTGTCACAGATCACTATGAGCTACTGTGATCTATCTAAGGGTGTTTTTTGGTCGATTTTCTGTCGGTACATGCTTTGCATTGCAGAGAGACTCAGAAGAACCTCATTTCCAGAAAGCTTGTACCTTGTGGGGCTTTGCTAAGCTCATTCTCTATGTAAACTGATAATGTACATTTTATGATGCATTATCCCCAAAACTGCTCACTGTGAACTTCATTGCAGTGAGGCTCTCAACTCTCACCATGTCTCAGAGAATTTAGATGACCTGTCTTAACCAGAAGGGGGCAGTATTTGTAAATAGTTAACACTGCAGTATCTTCCATGCTCGACTTTGGGGCTGTGGTGTTCTGAGTTGGCACCAAAAGATATTAAACCATTGTGCATTGCATTTGGATGCCTCTGAATATGTAAAAAAAATATATATATTTAAAAATATTACCTATGCACTTCTTCCTGTGCTTGATTTGGCTTTGCTTCATGGAGCACTACAGTACATTATTTTTCATTATGGGAGTTCTTTAACTTCAGAATGAAGCATTATGCTTTTATCTAACAATTTATCATTTAAAATAAAACCTATGTGCAGTCTGGTGTTTTTTATTATTAAAACTGTTGTGAAAGGTTTACCATTGTAATTTGGGTTTGAAGTGCTTTCTACAAGACAAAGCATTTACCACAAGCTCTTCCTTTAGGTTTACAGATGAGCTCTGATGGTGAGGTAGTAAAGGGAGAGATACATTGCTTTCTCTTTCTAAGACACACACACAAACTACACATTAAAATGTTTGTTGTTTATCATCACCATTTGACAAAGTCCAAGTACATGAATATACACAATAGAAAGTTTTACAGTGCATTACAATAAATACATTCTGAAGCATACTGCAGGGATAGCTGAATAGTCTGCTATGAAGTGAAATTAAATTAAATGACATGACAATATTTCAGTAGTTTTTCTCTGCGTCTATTAACAGAACCTTCCATATCTCTTATCACTACATTAGCATTAGCTATCATAGACTTATAGCCTGCCTCACTTTCCATGAGTATCATTCTACATTAAGAAATTCTGCTCCCCCAAGTATATTGGATTAAGACAAATCAAATGAATTATGACATCCCAACCTATACATATGGTACTGGTTTCCATCATTTTATATTTCAACATATTCATTTTGAAACTAATTGGTTTCCTACTTCATATAAGTATTACATTGATATTGTCGGTCAGATTGACCAAGTTTCACAAGCTGGTGAGATCTTTGTTTGAGCTGTACTGTGCCAGAGCATGGTAAGCTGTTGGATCTGATGTTCTTGCTTGATAGCTGCTCAGTCCCATGTATCCTCATATATGCCACAGTTACACTTGTCTTTTTAATGCAACTTGTATCATCTGATCACACCGGGACACATAAACTGGGCAGGTTTAAACAGTCCGAGATCAGATTTTGCTTGCATTGTAATCCAATGAGCCAGACCACCGATCCAGTGTAACAACGGCAATAGTAACACGTTAGACAACCACCACTCAGTTTACCTGGACACACTCTGAGAAAACAAGGTACCGACCGATAGTGCATGTACAGTATGTAACACATATAATGTACAGTAGGGCCGCAAGAGCCCATGCTGTTTGATGTCATCTCAGTCCTTCTGCTCCTCTCTGGACCGGCTGTGGCTATTGCTTGGCTATGGCAGCCTGAGTAAACTCGATGGCTCTGTTGCAAGGCTGGAGCGGGTCATATTCTGCAAACACGTGGCACACATTCCCCATGCCAGCCTCTACACCTTTTGCCACAATGCCGAACATCCTGTTGGGATGATTAGATCTAAATTAGATTTTATTTGCACAAAATAAGAAGTACATAAAATACCAATTACTAAAAGGAAGCATAAAAGATATGAATGTGCAGGTGAGGTTGAAACCTAGTAGGGCTTTATTATAGGTACTCGCATTAACAATAGACTTAATACACTGTTAATGAGAGGATTTGCAGCTTGCATGTACAATTCCAAGACAGCAGTGAGTAAATGATTTTGGCTAGGATACAAAGTACTTAAGTGGTCATATATAAGTTATAACATCTGGTATTATTCCTCTCACTTATAACATGTAAATATATGGGCTAGAATGGTGGTGATGAGGTCATTCTGACAACGTAAGCTGATAAAAAGTGTTAAAGTGTTACCTTGCTCCGAAACTGGAACCTTTCAGCCACCTGTGAGATTAAAAGAGACAAAGTTTCAGATGAAAAAGGTGAGATTTGTTGGAAGAGACAGTGCTTTCATATTCTCTGTTGACAAGAATCGTGTCTCTGGGTATCTAGGCTGGTGCTTTTATAAGTGAAAAGATGTCCACTACCACCTGCTCTGACAAAATGACTGCTGGCATGAACGTAAAACTCACTATGGAATATTAATGAAATGATTAGCTATCATGAGCCCTTTACTTAGAGTAGTACGGTAACATGTAACCATTTGACCAGTAAACATCAGGTAACAATATTCTTTTCCAAAATGGATATGTAGCATTCTGTAACATGTTGCTATACTGTGCCAACTCAAGGCTACTCACAATCGTTTGTCTGGATCTTCACCACTGTAGCTCATCAGATGAGTAGGGTAATGGCGTCTGAAGAACAGCCTGGGAAGAATGGTTAGGATTGTTAGAAGTGATCAAACTTACAAAAAAAAAAACGTACTGAAATGATGATGTTACAATGCCATTTAACTAACAAAAGCAGTTTTCTCCCCTTATGATATTTTAATTCTAAATAAAATCTCAGCAGCAGGTTGAGAGAATGTGACTTTTCTTACTTCCTGTTAATATCTGTCAGTGTTACACCCTTCAAGGACACCTTCAGGTTGACTATGGTGGGTGTGATGGCACCGGGGGCCTTGTCAAGGGTAGAGGACACTGCCCTCTGCACAGCACAAGGTCCTGTCAAGGTCTCAGTGGGGACGGCATTCAGGTAGAGGAAATTGCAAGCTATGGAAAAGACATATCAAAATAGTTAGTTATATAGTATTGTGAGAAATGGTGCGTGGATGCACAGTGCACGCACAGCATAAAGGATATAAAACACTTTTAAGTAGCTTGGTGAAAACTCATTTTCATTAAGTAGAGCCCTTTTCAAATCTCTACTGGACTATTGGTCGACTAACCCAAATGTATTTCACACGTGGGGATCTATTCTGTACTACTTGGTTACACTGTGCAACTATTATGCATACTATTGTAGTTGGTCACTCCCATACATATATTTCATATATACTTCAGAATATGTTTAGAGATATGATTCAAAATATACAAAACATTTAAAAAAAAATGTTTTGTACATATAGATGATAATAATAATAATAATGGATTGGATTTATATAGCGCCTTTCCATCACAGTGTGATGCTCAAGGCACTTACAGAAACCATTATTCATTCATACACAGTCACACCGGTGACCGAATTACATTCATTCTAAATATTTTGAGTGGCCAAAATACTTGTAAAAATATATTCTTTGGGTAATTTTTTTTATATATCTATACATCTTTAAATATATTATGAAATGTATTTATTGTTTCTTGTATTATTTATTTATTTGTTTGTTTATTGAATGATTGATTGATTGGTTGGTTGATTAATTGATTGACTGACTGACTGCAGTATGGCCTGGCACAGGTGAGACGAAATGTGTCAAGTTTTGGGGCCTCATTTACCTGTCCAAAGGACCAGACAACTTACCTGCCAGTATCTGAAATATTACTCAGTTTTTCAAAATGTTTGACAAGGTTAGCTAAGAAAGGGGCTCCCAGACGTTTTCACAGCAAGAACCAAGACCGTTTTTGTGATTTGAGATACCACTTGGCCCAGAAAGGTAGGTAGGTGGTGGGTAGAGTGAAACCTAGGCCATCCCTTATCCATTATCTCGTTGTGCTAACTTCTAATAATATTGAAACTGAACTATTTCTAATTTGGGGACCGCCTGGAACCTTCTCAGGGATCCCTGACCCAATTTGGAAACCACTGAGCTAACACACCTCGCTGCTAGCTAGCCGTGAGTCACGGCCCGTGACGTTGTTATGGCTGTAAGCTATCTACCGCTAGCTAGTAGAGTTGTTCTCGTTTAGCAAGCTGTTTAGGCCAACGTTAGCCTCCTCCTTGATGCATTGCTGTAGACCAGTAATGTTTATGACAGCAGAAGAAGAGTTTTAACACTACTTTATCTCACCAGTTTTACTCTTGTCCTCTGAAGACGTCTTGTCGTTTGCCCTCTCTTCTTCTGTGCCCAGATCTGTGTGGGCAAGTACACTGGTTAGTCTCTCTCTCTCTCTCTCTCTCTCTCTCTCTCTCTCTCACACACACACACACAATGTCTTCAAATAAAGGCCTACCATGGAACTGGAGCAGTAATTTGCAGGGTAAGGCGTAAGCAGTGATAGTGTGTTGGTAGACCAGGGCAGAGAGACTACCTGTGAAGATGACAAAATCATAGGTTGGGTTAAGCACATTTATCGTTGAGAAACTTATATTGTCTAATGCTGGACCACAATAGGGCAGAAATGTACTTTCTGTACATGCTGTCTCTCATATCAGCTTTGAATCAGGGCAGGACATTCATTTTGTTTGTGTCCACCAGTCACAGCAGCTGATACATCCCAAAATACACCCACCAATTTCAGTATTTTACTAGCCAACAAAATGTTTAAGAATAGAAAAGGACCTGTAAGTGATGGTAGGTTACCTGTCAGAGAGTAGACAACACCAGCCACTGCCAAATTGACCAACATTTGTCTAATGGCTAGTGTCAGTTGACTAGCACCACATATATTCCAGGAGATTTTACTGTATGTGATTGCAGTACAGTGTTTCCTGTAGATGTGGGTTGTGGGGCGTAATTTTGCTTTCCAGGATCAGTTCCAGTAGGTGTTGCAGTTTAAAAATGTCTATTATTTGGATATTTATATCGTGCTATATGGACTATTGTGCTGTAATTGAAATTGGGGGCGGGCTGAGCATTTAGGCTAGATGTTGAATTTTTATTGCATTAAAATTTTTCTAGATGTGGGAGACTTTTCCAGCTGAGGGCCACTGCAGCTAAATGAATGCAAAGGAAACACTGGGGTAGTTTGATGGAATGATTTCCATGTATTTTTGTTCTATCAGGAATTCAAACATGGATTTCTGTGGAGGCAGATCAATGTGTCTGTGTACTCGTATGTCTCATTCTCACGCGTTCAAACCCTCAGGCCCTGATAAGAAAGTGGAGAACCAGGATAAAGTCAGAGGAGTAATGGCTATCTGAGTGTGAGAGAGCACACCCTATGAGCTCATACCTTTAAGAGGCCCTTAAAAAGGAAGAGGACCAGCCCATTGCTGCCCACCCACATCCCAAGAGGCCAGACATGGCTGACTCAAGTCTGGCTTGGCAGACATCAGCAAGACCAGGATGTGCACTCATACTGAAAGTGCGCTTGAAAGATAATGATGTGCGATTAAGTTGTTGTTGTAGCCTTATACTTACCAAAGTATGATTCCTGAGAAGAGCCTTTGATGCGGACGCCCTTGGGTGACGATTCAATAAGAAAGTGCCTGACTAGCTCTGAACTGCTATCTCCTGTTATGAAAAAAGTGCAAAGGTCAGGAAAGAGGCAGTTTGTTTGCAATCAGTGAAGCTAATGTACATGTATGATGTGGCAGACATATTGCTATTAGATTGTTGGCTCTGCTCGCACAAAACGGACCTGATTTAGGGGTATGGGCAACGACTTTACTTATGGTTCATAGTGCCTACAGTAGCAAACTGTAGTAGCAACATTATTCAGAGCCTGCACACTGAGGAAGGCCTTAGTGCCAAAACATCTGTGCTGTGCATGTCTCTCATATTGTGCATTCATAAAAGAATGAAAAACAACAAATCTGCATATGAAGCAAGCCTCACAACTGTTTCGTGACTGAGATACATTTTTCTCCTTTGATTGCTTACAGTGACATAAACAGTTGGGTTTCTTTTGTGTTTACACAGTGCGCACTGTGGGTGGAAAAAACGACTGTCTCCTGCCTCACCACAGATAGCTAGATGTCCACAGACATGCCTATTCAAGTCAGCAGCTCAAGTTGGGTAAGTGATTCCTTAGTCCTATCAGGTCCAGATGAAGACGGCAGCACTTAGCTACACTGTGTTCAGGTTGTTATCTGAAAATGTCTGTAATCGTGGTAGTTGTGGTAGCCGGTATACAGGACCACCCCTAGCCACGTGCATCTATTCTGACCTAAATATGCTGTGGCTGTTTATAATAATGCATGCTTCCAACGAAGTCATAAGGTAGGGTCAAAACCTTCTTATACTGACTAATATAGGATTACCTGGATGGCTTGTAGGAGAGAGGTTGGTGGGAACCTGGTCCACCTTCATAGCCAGTCCAAAGCTGCCTCGGTAGGACGTGCTGTCTCTCACCACAAAGGTTCCTGGCTCCTTGTCCTTCACCAGGGCTTCAGCTAGAATGAATTACACATCACAGAAAGACAGTTGCATAAGTGTGTATTACTATGTCTAGACCTATTCTGCAGCACAACCCTGCCCCTGTAAAAACAAAAGAATACCCATAGGGGAATTAGTTCTATAATAGTGGCTCAATTTTAGCACTTCACACTAGTTTCTGCTAAGCTGTTTGAAGAAATGACTTTATAAACATATTTGTGAAGCTTTTTTTGTCTTAAATTATTTATTTGGAGTGTGGCATTTTGAGATCCTCACCTTCTGCTCGGTTGATATGTGGGCGGAACCAGAACTTAGAAGTGTCCATGACAAACTTCATTGAGGGCTGACTGCCATGGAAATGGGCTTGGAAACCTAAACAACAATGAAAATATGACAGGGGGGTCACATATACAAACGGCAGTCAAATGCTGTGCCTCGCTCCCAGCAACAGAGACAAGTCGGTTGTCAGTATGATAGACCATCAAAACTCACTGTGAGGAGAAGATGGCTTGGAGCTGGACATCTGGATGGTCTGTGTCAAGGCCATCTCTGGTGTTGGAGGCTGGTGGCTAAGGTCTGGTTCTGGTGCCCCATTGACGAGCAGCACAGGGATATCTGTCAGGGACCCAGCCAATGAGGCAGGACTGCTATGTGTTTCTCTGCTGTGGAGCTCCTGGAAATGTTCAATCGGTGAAGGCTTTGTCGGTGAGATTTTGTCTGGGATGTGCCTGGTATCGAAGGGCCTCGTTCTGGACCCATCGCTGAAGGTGCCAGATGTGCAAGTAAGGAGGGACTCTGGAGACTCAGTATCTTCACTGGCCAAGGACAGGCAGCTATATGCAAGGGAGAAGAGGATGGGTTGCAACAGCCCAGTTCAAAGCTCCAACTGGTCATTGGTGTCTATAAAACATCAGGAAATACCTCTAAATTCGGTATTAAACATTTTTGTTGTCTTATACCCTGGACAAATTAGTTTGTATTAGTAAACATTAACTGTGGTCCCCTATATGCAGAAACAAGAGAAGAGTTTGTCCCAGCCTCTAACGTCACATAGAACTCCATGGAAAATGAATTAAAAAGATGGAAAAACTGAGAGCACAAAGTGGTTTTCTGGGGATGTGGGTACATTTTCTGGTTTAGGACTGTAACTTCTGCCATAAAACTTTATTTTCAATGTAAAATCTCAAACAAACCTCTCAGTCCACAAAGTCAAAGTCTCCCATTCATTGTCAGATGAGAAGCTATTTGATTGATATGGTTCAGTGTTTAATAGGTTAAGGAGAGAGTTGCAGGTGTTCATAAATATTGATTGCAGCACACATAAGACTTTCGTTGAGGCTCCTTTGACGAAAGGCATTGCTTTAATTGACTGTGAGTTCTACCTGCTAAGGATGTAGCTGGTGTCTGAGCCTGGGGACATGGAGAGGAGCGAGATGGCACTGTTTCTGTTGGAGTTTGACATACGCAGGGATCCTTGGGAGGAGGATATGTCATTCCTTGGAGATGGAATTCGCCGGTGAACACTACCACATGGCAATGGGGGCCGGGAGGATGAAGGAGAGCCTGAGAAGACTAGCGAGCCTTGGGGGCTGCAGCTATGACCACTACATGCAGGGATGGGAATACTGTGTGACAGGGATGGGACCATGGAGGGTGAGAAGCAAGGAGAACATCCTCTAGGGACCAGCACACAGTTGGAGACGTCTTCATCTGAGTAGGAGTCATCTGAGGAGGGCGAGACAAATAGTAAAAACACTCAAAGAGGATATTGCTGGATGTACGGTAAATAACATAAATGTTCATTAATTGTGATGTTTGTTCAGTACGTGTGCCACCATTAGCACTGGATAACGAATTACAGTAGATTGGCTTTTCATTAGCCATATTCAGAACTGAAATCATAGAGACACATGTTCTTTTACGCATATGCACACCTACAGGATCCTAATTATGTTCCCTCTATGGCTTGGTTCTGTGTTAGCAAGATGGGCTTGGCCTCAGTCTGTAAACACACCAGTGTTATACCTCACCTGATAAAGACATTCTCAAATTTCTTCATGTCATGCAGGTACTTGCTTGCTCAGAGTCCCAACCCAGGCCATTCCTTCTTACCCAAATGCCTTGAATACTGCATTTCTGCTGTTACAATGATACAAAATCACCTAGAGGAGTTTCAACTTGTTTGTGTTCACTGCTGTCTTTAGCATCTGTCTGCCTCTCTGTATTGATGGGCACTATTGAATGAGTTTATGCCCTCAGGCAAAGAGTGTAGCCTGTGGCCGATGCATGAGCCAGAGGGGCGGCTAAGCCATTTCCAACTCTAGTTACGTAATAATGACTAATGCGTGGGCAGAAATGGGGGAAATCTGTCTTGAGTGTAGTTACTGAAGACTTACAGCGAAAAAATGTCTGTGACATTAGGCAAGATTACTCAACACAGCCCACACATTTAGTCTTTTAGTGTTCTAACAATGAAACCTCTACATATATGTATGACACATAATAATACAGTGATGTATTATTATGTGTCATGGCGGCACAGTGGTGGTTAGCACTGTCGCCTCGCAGCAAAGAGGTCCTAGGTTCAAATCCCGGCCGGCCTGGGCCTCTCTGTGTGGAGTTTGCATGTTCTCCCCGTGTTCGCGTGGGTTTCCTCCGGGTGCTCCGGTTTCCTCCCACACCAAAAGACATGCATGTCCGCCATTGCCCTTGACCAAGGCATTGGCCTCAGAACTAGAGCTGGTCCCAGGCCGTCCTTGTCAATAAGAATTTGTTCTTAAGTGACCTGCCTGGTTAAATAAAGGTAACATTTAATTTGACTTTGTTTTGACTGATTTCTCATCACTGTAATTTGTTTTTCATCATAAGTGGTTCTGTTCCACAAAATTAACATGACGTTCATTTACATAGACGTAACACACAACCTTACATCTTTCCAACATAATATAAGCTACATGAAATCTATTTCTATATTGTGGTGACTCTTCTTACTGTTCACCTTGGTCGACTACATGGTGAACTTCTCTGTCTCTGTGTCTCAGCCTGAGATGTACAGGGTGTGGTACTTAGTCTGGGCAATAATCCCAGAGCAACCAAACTGGTACAATCACGCTATGGTGTAAAATTAAACCAATGTGAAATAATGGGTGAATTTCCAAAGCCCCAGGCTGTGAGTACAATTAGTTTTGTATGGATGAATCTGGTTTTATTGTGCTCTCTGTCACACCTGTGGAAGTTTATTGCCCTTTTTATGAGAGGAAACCTGCTCAAGGTGGCTGGCCTCCTGTGTTTAATCTATTGACCTTTTAGATGAGAGGATCATTCAAAAGATTTCCAGATTTTGGTTATTAAGTAATTAGGGGTTTTAAGTTTGTTGTCTGATATACTGGCCATAGGTAGCAATGAAACGTTTGAATAGGGTAGAAGCCATTTGGTGGAAGCTTTTATGCAAAGCGCCTCATAGTACCATGATTGCGTTTAGTTTCTAGCATGGGTGGCCCCAGTGGGAAATGACCCCTTAACTCTGGTAGTGTTAGCACCATGCTTTACCCATTGAGCTACACCATTCACATATTTAATTGTGTGTTCCCTGCCACACGGTACCTGTAGGAGGGCTGATGCACGGGGGACTTTTTTTGACCTGGATGGGTTCAAATGTCGGATCCAGTTCCAGGATGAGCTGGTTGAGGTTATCCAGGGAGATGTCGAGGTCAGGGTCGCTGTAGTTACCGCTAGGCTCCATGACACTGGGATGTTGATTCACTGTGTCCTGAGCAGAGTCCAGTCGGATACTTTGACCCACTCTCAGAACATGACTGGGTATCATGTGGGACATGTCTGCAGCTATAGGCATCACGTTCGGAGAGCTCTCAGTATTCTGGGGCAAACAAAGACATGGATACAATGATGAGATAATCATGAGAGAGATCAATTACACTGGCTTCAGTGGAATAGCAAACTCGCTTTTGTTCCCTTTGCGAAACGGTGCCAACATAATCTTTTCCCAGATACTCATATATTCATGGTAAATGGAAGGTACCTAGTTTGTATTTCACTGTATTTTGCAGCATACATAAACATGATGATTCAAGTTTCTTTATCGTTATTGATGTTGGCAATATTTACAACAGCAGCTGTGACATTTTAATAGGAACTGATAGTAGATTTTGTAGATTGAGCTTTTTCAGTGGAATCATACACAGTGTTATCTTAAGTGAAATGGGTTTATATAAAACATTTCATCTAAACTCGATCCAGGCATACTGACATTCATTGGATTGAAACTAGAAATTTCTTGAACGTTATTGTTGATATGGTCAATAACGCCGTCTTAATAGCCCGTCTCTTAAAATACATGAAGTACATAAAACACTGATCCAGCTCCATGTCATAGTGTCTTTAAGACTATTAATGGAATTACTTATTGGTACTCTACTCTCTTTGCCTTATCAATGGACTCCTGTACCCCGAGGCGTTAAAAAAAAAGCGTAGGGAATAATGACACAGAGTGAGCAAATGGTTTGCTTTCATGCTGATATCAGCGTGGATAGAGGAAGGGTGTGTAGTGTTCGGGATGATCAAGCCATACTCTGTCCCTAACTCCACTTCCCTAGGTGTGGCTCTCAGTGAGTCACCCTACCTACCCCTGATGGTTACCATGACTACACTAGTGTTGTCCTAAAACAGGCCTTGATTATACATTTTTTACTTTTGCATTAGCAAGTAGTCTACAGACAAAATTCAAATAATTGTATGTAAAACTTGGGTTATTAAGATGAAATGACTATCTCAAGTTTCAACATAGTAAAGAAATAGTATAGTGTGTCAAGAAATATGGTAGGCCTATGAGCTATAATGAAGTTAGAACCCATGTTCAAACTTCTGTTTGAATCTAACAATATTACATATTACTACTATTGATATTCATCAGCACCAATATACTTTTATAGCACATGATGTCTTATATATTTTATAATCTATTTTTGGTTATGAAAGGTCATCTTACCTTATTTTCTTCTGGTCTTGATCCTATCGTGTCAGTGGTGTTTAAGTCCCATAGTGTTCACTGTTTTAGTTTGACATTTCATGTGTTGAATGCTTTTATTAATGAGTCCCAACCCTTTCCCCTGTGAGCCAATCAGCAGTTAGGCTCACAAATCCCTGCAGCTCCAGCAGTCTGAGTTAAGTCAGATGTTGTAATCTTCCCAGTGTAAAGTTTATGGCTGGAGGGTGTATTTTTTCAGCAAGAATAACCAAAGACTATGGTTACATAGAGACTGAAAATGGATCATTTGGTGAATCCTGATTGGAGTGGGCTAAGTATTCACATGCATTACAATCAAATTTGCCATATTGCACACATATTGAATGTATATTTGTTGAGTGGTTCATTTAAACCCATCACCTTTCATTCTTTCATTAAATGATTGGAACAGGTCCACCAACTAAATTGCCATCTAAATTGGTTGAAATACATACAGTGGAGTTGTCCCTGGAAATCAGATGTGTACATGGGTCTATAATATGACTATAATTGTCCCACTGAATCAGTTTTCAAAAGGATAACATGGGTCCTTCAACCGGATCGAAATTTCAATCCAATTAAGGCTGATGGGGTTACTCTTGTCCAACTGGGGTGTGTATATGTGGTTGTTTCATTTGGAGTGCAGCCCAATCTGTCCTGTTAACAGATTACAAAGGAAACATAGTCAAAGGTTATCTACTGAGAAATAGACTCCCATAAAGTTGGCTATGGTCCAGATCTTATGAATCATCTGTTGTATTGAGCCTTCCAAAGAGCAGATAATGATACCTGGGGCCAAAATACTCCACATTACTTTGTTCTGGAAATGGCATCAGAGACCATATTCTCAGGAAAGTAAGTGAACATTTCATTGTCACTGGCAGTCAGTAGCAGAACAGTGGTAGGGATTCAGTGTCTTGCTCAAGGACACTTCCGCAGGGCAGACACCTGGGGTTATGGGGACTCGAACCTGAAACCTCCCCAGTTAAAGCACAGGCTGTGTAACCACTGGGCCACCCTTTTACCCAAAGTACAATACCCTGCCTAAAGTCTGACTATATCTAACAAAGTAATCCCTTTTTGATCTGGAATGGCTGACAAACCAAAGGAGAACTTGTACGAAGAAGGACTAGATCCCACTTTTAAATTCTGCTGTGCGACTTCTATTTTCATGGCAGATATTTGAACCACAAGGCCACTGACTTTGGAACGACCTGCCTGTGGAGCTTACAAGCTGGCTAAGCTTTTAAATCACTAATTAAAACTACTTTTATAGTCTTGCTTTTATGTAATGATCTTTTATTTATTTGACATCCCTTTCATGGTTTACTTTTATATTTCTTGCCTGTCTTTTATGTTTCTCTCTTTAATTGCTTTTGTTGTCGTTTTTTTTTAATTTTTTTTACTCCTTTGTAAAGTACTTTGTAACTGTGTTTTGAAAAGTTCTATATAAGTAAAGATGATGATTATTATTATTATTACTGACAGAGCAGGAAACTAGATCACATCCCATTGGCATAGTGGCTGGTTGAATCCAAAATTGTCAAATGGATTTCGGGAATACACCCAAACCTCAAAACAATGGTTGGTTAGCTGCGAAAGGTGATGACAGAGTAGACAAACTTAGCAGCCAAAGCCCAAATTGGCCAGCCTTTGGCTGGTAGCTGTTCTTAATTCCCACCATGGCCACTGAGCTGGTCAATTGTTTTGTCTTACTCACTGGCAGTTAAGTAAGTATGGAGAATTGAACTGAAGACTTTTGGCCTCCTCTCAGCCTCTAAACTCAGGGCTTTTCTGCTACCCTAGTGTTGTACGTTTGAACTGTCTTTCAAGTCCTGACTTAATGTTTTTACTCCACATTAATGTTGTTAATGCAGTGTTTTAATGTTTTTGATGTCTGAGTACAGTATTAGTAAATCAAAAGTTTTGCTACAGAGTGTATTCAATCTCATTTAATTGTTTTTACAATGTTGCAAATATAATGTACAATACAGAAAAGAACAAATAACAACAGGATAGAACTGAGGCTTTTCTATTGGTGGGATGAACATGACTGCACGGTGCACAGTAAATCTTTGAGTAACAGGACTATAGATATTTGGGGAAGTTTAAGTGACATACCATGAATGCAAAGAAGAGATCACAGAAAACAGTAACTTATACTTTTCAAAAGACTTCTCAAGGTAGCTTTTAGTAATTCCAGTTTTGTGATATAAAAAATAGCAATATAGCCAATGCATTACAAATAAGCCTAACCAAAGCCTAATGTGATAGTCTTATTTGACTGGAATAATCAACTCTTAAAAAAACACAACTAATTATCGTTGGGTTGGAATAGATGCTTAACTTGTGCTGTCTACATGTGAGGATATTTTTATCTGCTGATAACTCAGTTTTCTGGTTTGTGACTTTTATCATAATGTTCATCAATCTACTGTGTGGTTGACAGTTCTGAATAGGTTGTTGTCCATGGTGAAACATTTGGTAGAGGGGCTATATTGATAGTTTTAGGGAGAGAATGTGGTGGTGGTCTCGGTGTCTGTGGCCGCTGAGCTCCTCCTCCTGCCACAGGTATACCTGAAGAACCTCTCCTGGCTCATGCAGCCAAAGTCCTTCAGTAGCTTCAGCAGGTCGTTGCGAAACTTCACACCAATAAAGGCATAGACAAAGGGGTTCAGGCAGCACCTCAGGAAGGCCAGACACTGAGTAACATCAGTGGCGTAGAGGAGGCTGTTGTCATATTTGCAGTCTGTGCTGCCCCCATTGGCTGTGTCGACTGTGGTGAAAAATAGGACAATGTTGTAAGGTACCTGGCAGAGCAGGAAGACAGCCACCACAGCGAAGATGACCTTGATGGCCTTATTCCGTTCAAAGCTGCGGGCCTGGCATAGGGTCCGAACAATTCCGCTGTAGCAGACGCCCATGACCAGGAGTGGCATGGCAAAACCCAAGACAATCTGGCTTGCCTGGATGCTGACACGGAGCTGGTCAGTGTTGCCGGTGTAAGGGGTGCAGGTTTTGTTATTGATGGTGGTGTATATAATTTCTGGTACAGAGAAAATAAGCGCCATCGCCCAGATGATGGCTGATGACACCTTGCTGAGAAACACTGCTTGGGAGCGGTGGCGGTGAGCAGAGACTGCCTTGGCGATGGCAAAGTACCTGTCCACGCTGATGGAAGAGAGGAGGAACATGCTGCTGTAGAAGCTGACCTTGTAAATTGTGTGCATGGCCTTGCACACAGCCGGGCCCAACACCCATTCTGTCATGGAATTGGCTGCCCAAAAGGGGAGCGACAGAGCAAAGAGCAGGTCTGCAAACGACAGGTTGAACAGGTACACATCAGTCATGGTCTTCATACGCTTGAAGTAGAAGAAGGTGAGGATTACCAGTAGGTTCCCCACCAGCCCCAGGAAGCAGATGATGGAATAGAAGGTAGGCATGAACCAGAAGCGGAATTCGCGGTTGAATACTTTCTCACACTGCGTGGCGTATGCACTGTAATCCGGACTGTGGTCGGAATAAAGGTAGTCTTCTGTGGTGATCATATTCTCTTCTTCAGATGAGCAGGTCTGGAATCAAAGACAGTGAGACTAAAATATCAAAGTAAAGCAAGTAAAAGCCTATATAAATAAGCAAACTAAGCTAGCTATTGCTACACTGGCCCCCTGACATCTTTCTGTTTTTTCATACACCTTTACCACTTCCTTAGAGGAAATTGTGCTCGTGAATGGAAGACTGTGGTTAGTAACCAGCCTGCTGTTTTCAAGTCTATGTGGATATACTGGCCAGACGTACAGCACAAGCACATGTTGTTACCTGTGGTTTTTATGACTTGGGGGAAAAAAGAAATAGATCTACTGCACTTTTGTAAAGAGAATAGATTGTGGGGGGGTTTCTTACCTTAAAATTCAGCATCCATATCAGTAGAGCTGTTAGAGAGATTTGGAAATCTGAAAATCAGATTGAATTAAGAATTAGAAGACTAAGCACTATGATAATATGTGGTTGATAATTCCCTGAATGAGGGAAGCTGGAAGCTGAATGACTTGGTTCTTTATCTTTTTGGAGCTGATGGCCAAGACCTCTCAGGCAACTCCATGTTGAAATAATTAGTTTAATTTAAATCAGAATTGGACTGATTTCTAATGCTGATTGAATCACTGAAGGTAAATTCATTTGTAGAGAATAATAAAATGAGCAGTGAAAAGCTAGCCTACTGTGCATTGCTGCTGTTTTTAATAAATGTTTCCATAGCTATTAGTGCTGTGCACACAGTGACTATGTGGTATTACATTAGCAAATAGAATAAAGGCCTAGTTCCCTATTTTTAACAAAGCTCTGAGAAGCATTGTTGACAGTAATGTAGTCAGTAGACACAGTTATCTAGTCCTTTACGCTGTTATACATAATGTGATTCATTACAGTCTCCAATTGATAAAACCTCTCCTTGTATGTCTTTACTTGTAGGAGAACTATGTCAAATGTTATTGTTTGGCAAATACGATGACACAGAAATCTGTTGGTAAACTAATTTAGCATGTAATTGGTTTCAATGATAATATCAAGCTACAATTAGCAGTGTTGGATAGATTACTCCAAAAAAGTAATGTTGGCTGATTACTGATTACCTTTCCATGAAAAGTAATCAGTTACTGAGTTGGCCTGATGTGTTTTGCCTCTGTATGCTGAGCATTTATATTTTGGAAAGTCGGTGCAGTGTTTACTACCCATAGTTGACTGTAACTAAGCACCAATAACAAAACTAATAGGCCTAATATCACACACAATCAGTGAAACCCTCCAAATACAATCAAATACTCAGTTATTAGGGAGGCTAAGACAATATTTTGATACCTGTACCCCTTTTTCATAATTGTAATAATAAATTACATCTGAATATTCATAAAACAAGTATTCTTGCATTTACACAGTTGAAATCCCAGGCTAATTAGATTTACTTTTTTGGAATCAGATTACATAATCCAAGGATTACAGTCATGGTTACTACCTGGGAGTGAACAGTATGTAAAGTGTTTTATCTACTACATTTACATTACACAAGGAAACTTCAATCTTGGTAAGGCACTCACCATTGACAGAGGTCATGCTGACTGAGTTAGAGTGCCGAGTATGCTGTAGATGGAGTCACTGAACACAGATAGGGCAAGTGTCACTGTTTTGATGTTGGTATTTCCCCCTTGTAGCTGTTATGAAAAAAAAAAAAAAGTACAGCCAATGCTCACACATTTTTCTGCTTCTCCTCAACCCCCAAAGTATCATGTGAGAAGTAACCACATGCTCCAACTAAAATATGACATGTGCTTTGTGGTTGAAAGCAGTAAATAAAAAAATTCTTGCTACTGCAATATATATTAAAATATGTAAAATAGATCAACTAAACTAAATATATAACTAACATTGCCTTAGCACTTTTAAACCAAAGTACTCTAAGAATAATATGGCGCTGTTAGTGACTGACCACAGTGAGAACTTACGAGAGAGTTAATTGCTTTGTTAGGTGCCTGAATGTGTTTTTTTCTCATTGGGGCAATTACAAATAATAACATAAAAGTGTATTATACATTTTGGTAACATCACCAAATAAAAAGAAACTGATGCACAACTTGCACACACATATGTAAATACCCTACATCAGTCAAATATTTCCAGCAGTATTCACAGGGGCGAATTCACAAAGGGATTGCGTGGCTTTTTCTGACGCTATGCCTGTGCAAATAACCCCAAAACAAACCTTGCTATTCACAAAGCACTCGCAAAGGGTGAAATACCGTGCTAACTGCGTTGCCATCATCATTGCGTCTCTGTGCGTCCGTGCTATTTGCGGGTATTTAAATTAGATAATATGGGCGGAACATTTGCCCCTCTCTATGCAAATGAGCCTCATTGCAAAAACACTCCAATTCACAAAGATCAGCGCTAATTGCCACACGCAGTTAAAGTGAAGCTATTTACGTCTTCAGAGAGTTGGTGGTAACTAAGCGCAAAGGGCTGTCATGGCCAGCGTCTCCGGTGATCATGGAATGATGCATGGATGACAATCCCTGGTTACTCGCATCAGAGCGCGCGGTGTGATCAAGCGCACATTTGGCATCTTAAAAAGCCGGTTTAGATGCCTGATAGTAGCGGTGGCCTACATCATTAGGACTACGACCAAATATTAAATGAAAAGTAAG
>OMLI01101330.1:0-18726 GCA_900302605.1 Rondeletia loricata
TGTGTGTGTGTGTGTGTGTGTGTGTGTGTGTGTGTGTGTGTGTGTGTGTGTGTGTGTGTGTGTGTGTGTGTGTGTGTGTGTGTGTGTGTGTGTGTGTGGTGACTCTTAAATTTGAAAATAAGATACAGGACTAGAGGTACAAAATGTGAATTAAAAGTTTGTTGTACTGTACAGTCTGTAAAGTTAGTTAGATGAATGTGGAGGAAACTAAAGTACACACTGGCAGCTTTTGATGATGGATATTTTTGCCTCTGTGTTAAACTACAACTACAACAATTTCAATGGTGACCATAAAAAGTTTGTCAGATTTGCTATAAGTGAATAAAAACCATGTGAAGTTAGTATGGGCTCAGAAATTGTAATATATGCACTTGGTTGTGATCCATCAACATCACAAGACTTATTTTCCTTTGTGACCCTCTGCCAATCCCTAAATGCAGGATTTCTGTTGTAGAATGGCTTCTATCCAATGATGTACATGAGAAATAGATTCTGCCTCTGTTGTTCATTCCTAAAGTGCAGCCTGAGCCCAATTTCCATTACTAATGTTGTATTCTTGCAGCTTTTCTACTGTAGTTTGTTCTTGCCACATCGGTGGCATTTTGGGTATCCTTAAGTCCCAAGAGCCTGTAGTCAGCTCCACCAACCAGAAATAATGCAATATATACATCGAGTCACCAGTCAGCTCCACTAATCAGAGGTCAATCAATCCCAGCTCAGCTGGCGTCATCCAAGATGGCAGCGCACCAGCGAAAATCAGTGAATTATGGTTTACTGCATGATTTTGAACCTTAAATTATTTAATTGAGACAATGAAACACAAACCCCTAAATAGATTCAAATTTAAACATCATAGCCATTTTTTTAGATTACAACCAAGGTGATTAACTCATTAATTGGCACTTTTACCAGCATTATATTTGCCTTGGTGTGAGTTGGGTCTGGCCACTGCTGCAACATTTCCTCGCTCCGACTTTGCTTCAAATACAAGCCCCTATCTTGGGCCCCTGCTCCTATCCCACAGTATTCAAGGACAGTGTGGAATACATTGACCATGAATGACCAAATGTCCAGGCCCTGAACCAATGCAGCAGCAGTATATCCTAACCTCAGGTTCCAGAGGGTCACTTAAACAGTGGGGTTTCTCCATACTCATTTCCCAATAGATTTCTACTCAGAAAATGTGGCAATTTGGCAAACTTCCATGATGTGGTTACCCCTTTATAACTTTAGGCATGGTGGTGAGGAAAAAAAGCAGACCCAATTCATCAAGCACTCCAGTCATATTGAAACACTTAAGGGTTCTGTATTACACACAATTTGAAAGTATATAAAATACAATTTACCTATAAGTCTGACTCCTGCCATGGGATCTGGCCCGCTAAAAAGAGCTCTAAAGTAAATGCAATAATAACTTAAAATGACATCATATATTTGGCCTTAAGGTAACTTCAGAGGGAACACTGTCAACTTCCTCGCCTCATCTACTCTGGTCCTATTCAGGAAGATGGATGAAATCATAAATAAGGATCCCTGCTGTCATGTGGTGGGCATCAGACCACCTATTTATCATTCTTTCACGTGCTTTAATTCAGAAGAAAAGCAGCCATGAATACATGAATGAGCCAAAGTGGATAAATATTTCAGAATCTGTCAGTAGAACATTGAAGGTAAACAAGCATCTAAACAACTACTACTCGTCCCTCGAGTGACAGTTATAAAACCATCACAGAGTGAATGAAACTGCCAGAAACTGAAAGAGAGAAAGATAAAAGAGAGATCACATTGTAGAGAGAACGGACACTGACTGCCATGTACCAAACTGGATATACTGTTCAGCATTCTGAGCTATAGCCATCGGCTAACCTTCATCTAAAGACACCCAAGAGAAATAAAAGACAGTAAAAAAATATCTCAGAAAAGAAGATTATTATGTCCCATCTAAATCCCAGTGAGGTATCTATTAAGGACTCACCTTAACCCTCACCTTCTCTTAGGAAAGAAGTGTGCATGGCAATAAAGCAAAGTGATCTTCTCTCAAGCATTTAAATCAAAAAGAGACTGTACAAGATCAGTTAAGTCAACCAATTAGATCAGATTATATTCTACTTTATTGATAACATAATAGGTGTGTTTCATTGCCACAGTTTGACATACACCACAGTACATAAAGACAACATTAGCAGCTATAAAAAGTCAGACTATGGTGGTGTTTTATGTTCCGGTTCATCCTCCGTAGGTCCCTCTCCGTGAGCCAGCCAGCGCCAAGGGACTGATTTACCTGTCACACCAGGGGGACAAATTTAGACGTGGCGTGCTGGAGATGGTGGGCAGTAAAGCCGGCAGGGCAAACGATGACCCAGACAATGGGAGTGAGGGGGACTCGAGGGGAACACGTAAGACACACGCGTTAACCTCCTGCCATTAAAACAGCGGTGATTTCTGACCATGGGCCAGGGGACAATGGACTGCACTACACTAATTACACACATCGACATGGAGAATGGGAAATATACTAGCTCTTTATGAGGATGAACAGGCATCTTGTAGATATATTTTTTATTATTTGTAGTTGTAGAAGGATTAAAAGGTCTAAAGTGTGTCTTAGCAGTCACAAACCATGGTCTATACAGCGTCAAAAGTATAATATGTGAAATCAAGGTACTGTAAAATCTGTATGTATCGCCTAATGACTGAATTAACACTCAGATGGCTTTTAATAAAGAACACTGTTCTCAAGTGAAGAAAAGACTAGGTGGTACCAGGGCACATGACTCAGTAAGGTGGACTTGGCTCTGCACATAACTGAGTTTTAAAGCATTTCTTGGTAAATATGAGTCTGACAATGTTTGTGTGTATTAACCTGCCCAGGTGTCCAATTTTAACTCCCTCAGCATACAGTGAAAACAGAGTGTGCGGAGTGTTTGTGTGTGTGTGTGTGTGTGTGTGTGTGTGTGTGTGTGTGTGTGTGTGTGTGTGTGTGTGTGTGTGTGTGTGTGTGTGTGTGTGTTATAGGGTAATTTTCATGGGACCACCAACCAGAGACCACCATGATATCATTGACACTCCCTACAGCAGGCAAAATGACAATCAAAACACTCACCACCATGCACACATGCAGGTGTGTACACACACACACACACACACAGAGATGTAATGAATATAATTTGTTTTTTTAACGTGTCCATTTGCGTTCATTTTTGCCAAGTTTGTCTTTGAGCTCCACACTACTCGTTCCAGTTCCAATCCACAGAAATGACAGCACTGATGTAGAAGAATGTTGCAATTAAGGTATTCAGACTAGAATAGAAGGTTGGGGTGTCATTTTCATTTATTGTTTGATAACGTGGGTGCTGTGAAGCCCTTTGAGACTGTAACTGTGATTAAGGGCTATAGAGATCAACTTGACTTGACTTTAATAGAATAGAATAGAATAGAATAGAATAGAATAGAATAGAATAGAATGTTGTCTTATAAAACACAAAGGAGACATTCAATTCAATTCAATTCAATTTATTTATAAAGGGACAGTGTAGATTAATCAACATTAAAAACAAAATGTAAATGTACACCCTGCAGGGCTGCTGTAGGTTAAAATTAAAGACTAATATTAATACAAAAAGTTGTCAGCATATAGAAAAAGTTCCCTTGGCAGTCAAACTAAATGTAGGCTACAGCCGGGCCACAATAGGACGATCTGTGAGAGAGAGACAGCAGAAACTGTTGTCCCGATCATGCAGGCTACAGGCTATCCCGCCACTAACACTGAAGCGGGTAACCAGATATTCAAAAACAATACGTCATCCCACAATGCACCGCGATCCTCTCCTTACAGCATTACCTCATCCCACAATCCACCGCGAGAGTAAGAATCTTCTGGGTGGTCGTCAAGGCAACGCGCCTTATCTGAAGACTCGGCTACGCCCCGCGGACCGCCTCCAGCCAATGGGAGAACCCAGGCATGACATCATGGCTATTTTTAGAGAGGCAGCGGCAGCAGATAAGGTTTGCCTCCACGCTGTACAGCCCAGAGTTAGAGTATACACATCCAACCAGAGAAAGCACCACGGCTACAGTGGTGCCTGACAAGAAAGTTAGAGCCACTTGGCGCTTTTCAGTCAGTGACTGAACAGAAGTCTGGATACGACCAGGGAAGCTTTCTGAACAATTATAACAGCAGTTTGACTCATCGATCATCGCTCCCTGAACAGAAAGTACATATAATTTGATTTAATAAAAAGTGCGCACTGAACTCAAGTTCGGAAGTTTTACGCACAGATAGCACAGTTTGGGAACCAGACGTTTGTTTTCTTTCTCAGCTGATAAACCAGGAAGAGGTAAAGAAGGACGAAAAGTTGTTTTGTAAGAGACTTTCTAAATCGTTTTGGCTTCTCTTCTATGTCTACCAAGATGGAAACTACTTTTTATGACGACTCACTCAACGCTTTCTCTCAGCATGACAACTCGGGCTACGGATACAACCCCAAAGCACTGAAACACAACATGACACTGAACCTCGCCGACCCGACGGGGACTCTCAAGCCTCATCTCCGGGCGAAAGCCAGCGACATCCTGACCTCTCCGGACGTGGGGCTGCTGAAGCTGGCCTCTCCGGAGCTGGAGCGGCTCATCATCCAGTCGAGCAACGGCCTCATTACCACCACGCCGACCCCGACTCAGTTCATCTGCCCGAAGAATGTCACCGACGAGCAGGAGGGATTCGCGGAGGGGTTCGTTCGCGCCTTGGCGGAGCTCCATCACCAGCACATGCCCACCGTGGCCAGTGTGAGTGTAACTTCAGCTCCCCAGACCAGTGTCAACACCGCCCTGCCACCTGTTTCATCCGTCGCTGGTGCCACCGTTTACAACAACAACGCCACCATGCGCTCTGATTCACCGGTGTATGAGGACTTGAACACTTTCAACCCGGCCATCAGCACTGTCTCGGCGCCGAATTACACAACCTCAGCCCCTACTATCTCCTTCTCCGCAGCCCCGCCACAGCTCCCCATCTACGGGCAGCCCTCCGGCCCCCTCCCCCGCCTCTCGGCGCTCAAGGAAGAGCCTCAGACCGTCCCCGAGATGCCGGGGGAGACCCCTCCTCTCTCCCCGATCGACATGGAGAGCCAGGAGCGCATCAAGGCTGAAAGGAAGCGAATGAGAAACCGCATCGCTGCTTCCAAATGCAGGAAGAGGAAGCTGGAGCGGATCTCGAGGCTCGAGGAGAAAGTGAAGACCCTCAAGTCCCAGAACTCTGAGCTCGCGTCCACCGCCAACATGCTGCGCGAGCAGGTGGCCCAGCTGAAGCAGAAGGTGATGAACCACGTCAACAGCGGGTGCCAGCTTATGCTAACGCAGCAGCTCCAGACCTTCTGAGAGGGTAAACAGTGCCGGAGAGGAAAGACTGTAGTTGAACGAAACGGACACTTCGTATGATAGTGAGTGGCTGGGTCTCCCGAAATCGTGACAGGATTTTGGATGATGTGGCGCGAGACTGGCGGGACCGGGGCCGGCACTTTCCTTAAGTGCCACGCGCTCCCCGGTGGAGCGTCCCAGAGAGGGGCTCTGGACAGTGACAGTACCCATGAACCAGAGGGGAGATAGGCAACAAGCAGGATATCTTTCTGTTTTGTTTCATGCTGTTTTTACAGAACAGGACTTAACTTTTGTTGATTTACACCCATCTCTGCATGGACCTGATCATGACCATCAAAGAAGAAATTCAGTATTAGAGGATTTAAGAACCTGCAATAGAGACTGTTCTTGCTGTAGCCATATGGCGTCAAACTTGGGCGTGTTGGCCAACTCTAAAAGGCTGAAAAGTTGTAATGAAAGCTGCCTGACTTCTGAGTTTTAGTACAACGTACTTTTTCTTAATTGTTGTAAGAAATTAAGTTAGAAAAGCTTCAAGATTTACTTGTTTCTTTCTAAAGCTGTTTAATGGGGTTTCACTCATTGTTATATGTATATAAGATCAACTTGGAGTACTTATGTTTACCATTTGTAATAAGAATACTGTATTATTTTTTATGTTTGTTTTCTGAGCACTTCAGAAACTAATCAATATTTAAGAAAATAAACTAAATAAAATGAAGCAACATTGTTTCTGTGTTCTGTAAGTGTGACAGAAAAACAGTGGGTGTGTCAGGACTCAGGAGCTCACACAATAAAACATGTTGCAACATGTTGTAAGAGCTGCTAGTTCCCAGTACCTCAAGGTAAATTCCATTAGTGCCTAGTATTGATCCAGGCTAAGTGATTGTGTTTCAGACTGACCCAGCACACTCACTGATGTAGGCCAATACTGCAAATTGGCGTGGAGCTTGAGTTGTCTACTTAATGCCACAGCACTCCCAAATTGGCCCACCTGACAGGGTAAAAGTAGATATTCCTTTAATATGCCTATAATTCACGAGTCTTAACTCTATATCCATCACACTCTATTACAGTGTTACAGCAACTTGAAGTAAGCAATGAATAAAGCTGAACTGAATATATGAATGACTTTGACACACAATGTACATTAAAATCGGTTGGCTATCATGTTGCCTCCTTGCTTTTGCATCATTGAATTGTTCAACATGACTTCCTGTCCTGTTGCAAATAAAGAAAACCCCAGCACTTAGAAGAACAATGTTGAAACAAGGTTATACCACTAGAAATGAATAGAAACTAAATAACACATAGTTATATTAACTCCATTTTTAAATGGGCCACAGTTATTTTGTGGTACAGTACATTCCAGTATACATTACAAAGCTATTAAAAAGTTATCATATAGGCTATAGCTTCGGTACGTATGGGGGATAGGGCCCATACTCATAACATTCTGGGTGAGACTGTTTAATATTGAAAGTAAGGAAACCTTAAATTCCCCAATAACCCCAGCAAACATTCTAAGCCATAATAAAACTGACAGGACACAAATTACAGCAGGTGGATGTGGGACAGTCTAGATAGGGCATATAAACTAGCATGCCTTGAACACTCATAGGCCACCAATGGGTCCTGCATAACTACTATTAATCACTAGAGGGCGACATTGTCTTAGTCCGAGTTACCAGACAGACGCCATGAACTGCAATATTTGTGCTGTCTCAAAATCTTTTATGATTCCACTGTGTTTTTTTATGAGCAAGCAATGATAATGAACGTTTAGGCCTATCAGTTGTTGTTTTAAGATACATTCATATGGACCTGAATTCAAGTATCAGTTAGAGTAGGTTGTTCTATAACTGGAAGCTACATAGAAAACTACTAAATTGCATGTTGGATATTTTTGAATCTGAGTGGATACACACTGAAGCTTTAAAATTAGCCTATTTGAAACAATATGTTCATCTGACTTTTTTTTTTTATTTTTTTTATTTTTTATTTTATTTTATTATTTTATTTTCTTTTATTTTCATTAACAAGGTAAATCCATTCTGATGGCCTCGCAGGGGAGTGAGATTAAAATAAAGAACACGACATCAAGACACAGTATAAATCACATAACAGACAATAGCAACAAATAGATGAATAGCCGGCGAAAACACACGAACAACGTAAGTTCTAGGAATCACATAACTTATAAATCTGCAATCAAGATTTTAAAAATGTCCTGTTAAAACTGAGTTTGGAATTCTTATTGCGGTTGTATAATGCAGTTGTTTAGGCTGTTTGTTTATTTTTATCTTAATTAGTTCAGAAAGGAGAATAGATTTTTGGGTAGGTCCAAGTAACCTAGACTGTGATGGCTGCAGATACATGTTTTTAATTATTATATGAATCCCTATTCCAATTTCAGTGTAATATTATTGGGTAAAATGTATAAATCTGCTTTAATCTGCTCTGATTGGCCAAATTTGGGACAACATGACATCATTCCCGGAAAGCGGCCGGCGGAGTGGGCGTGTCTTACGGGAAGTGAATCGCCTCTAGTAATCTGGACACAGAGCTGCACTTCAATGAGCTCGGTAGAATGTCGGATATATACTGCAATAAACAGCCAGTAAATACAATCCACTAAATAACATATAGGCTATCAATAGTGTTTTATAATATGTCACAGAGGAACAGAAGTAAAACATTTTACATGTAGAAGGCAGAAGCGCTGCTAGCAGGGTTGATGGTGACTGGTACACTTTGGCCAATATGGTGCACTTAACACAAACATATAGGAGAAGATGCTCGGCTTGTGTATGGTGTAAAAAAGTCACCATCGCCTGTCGACCAAACAGGGGTTTGTTAAGGTCACAAAAGATGAACCATTAGACGCACTGGACATATTTTATAAAATGTAGCTTTTCTAATATAGCCTCTTTAGTTTATTCACTACAGAGTGCCATGGTTTTTGGAGCCAAGCACCTTCTCCAAAGCCTGTTGCTCCTGCTTATTTGTTAGAGTAGCTTTTAAGAGCTGTAATATGTAAGATCCTCCAGGCACATTTCAGTTTAGCCTACATGGCTTTCACAAAGAGGTACAATAAAGCTTATAAGACACAGGAAGAGTTAACACACATATTTTTTAATACTGTCTTTTGACATGGAGATATGATGCAGAGATTAAGCTTTTTCACCCCACACATGTGTTATATAAAAGAAGAATTCAACTCTGGGTAGGCTCAGTGGTGGTCTGTAATAACAAGAATGAACAATATACTGACATACCTACCATACAGTCTACCATACCGTATCTAATATCAACAATGTTAGCTGGTCACCTAGGCCCACAAAGGACAGATTAAGTTGGGCTGGATCTGCACAGTAAATGCCTTCTCTATTTATCTGGTTGCTAGGGTGAGATATTTCACTTAGCAATGAGATATAAAACACACACACACACAGCAAGACCCACTAGTTAGAACAATGACTTGCGGAGTGTGAAGGCATATGATGAATACCTTTAACTTCTTACGTTAAATCCTGAATGTATTTAAAATGATCAATATATTCAAGGGTTTTCAAAATGCTCAAGCAGCATCAAATTTGACCAATCCCTATGCTATAGATGTGATCCGAGTGAAGAGGAGGGATCTGGTCTATGGGATCTCACATACTGAGGATCTACTGGATCTTCTCGTCACGGAGGGGGTCATGACAGCAGCCAAGAGATCTGTCGTTTTGACCATCAGGACACGAGAGGAGCAGAACTCCAGGGTCCTGGACATCCTGGTGGCCAGAGGTGAAAGGGCATGTCGGAAATTCTTCCATCCCTGTCTTATGCTGGCAGAACCAGACCTTTATCAGCGAATCAAGGCCTATGTGGGGGGTGTGAATGAAAGTTTTCGAGACACAAGGAGACAGTTGATTGGATATTTGCTGGAGAGGGATGAGGAGGGAATGGATAAAAGTACTGATCGAACTGTCACTCAGAAGACTTGTAATTCATTTGCCACCAAAGAGAGCAAGAGATCTAAAACTCAAAAGGAAGACAGGCGCACTGTCCCAATTGTAAGATCAGAGGTGCATAAACCAGAAAATCCTTTCAACATCATTGCTTCAGGAGGGGAGCTTTCACTCCTGGAGGAGCTGTTAAAAGATATTGACACCAACGCTGTCAATGCCTCCAATGAGACGCTATTACATGTAGCTGCTGAGCATGGCCACCTGTCAGCCATCGAGCTCCTGCTCCATAGAGGGGCCAGGCTGGATCTGCGGGACGGTGAGGGACGCACAGCTCTTCACCGAGCAGCCAGCAGGGGTCACACTGAAGTAGTCAGAGCCCTCCTAAAGGCTGGGGCCCCCATCTACACCCTGGATATGCAGGCCAAGACTCCCATCCACCTGGCAGCAAAGAATGAGCACCTGAATTCAGTTAAAGCCCTTGTGAAGGAGGAGACCAGGCACTCTAAGAACCAAACACAGGACTCATTCCTCCACATTGCAGCCAAGGAAGACAACTGGAGGCTAGCTGAGCTGCTGCTGCAGAGTGGGGCTGCTGTTGATGCCAGCAATCACCATAAAAAAACAGCTCTGTTTTATGCAGTTACCGGAAGCAATGAGAGAACTGTGACTGTCCTTCTAAACGCAGGGGCTAAAGTTGACCATGGTGTTATAAATGAAGCTATTAAGCTCAATCATGGATCAATGCTCCGTCTGCTGCTTGGTGAGTCTAATAACTTATATGCAAATATATCACACATTACATTGTGTGGCACGCTTGTGTGTGATCTTCAGTGCACTCAAGTTGTGGTATTGTATCTGAACGCATAACATTGTTAAATAAGCTCAAATATCTATCAATATCATATCACTATGCATTAAAATGTCATTTTTTGAGATGTTAATTACAGTTGTAATTACACATCAATAAAGCATGAAATTGTGAATATTCATGCTCATATTTCTGCAAACCTTAGCTCATGCCAGAGGAGCCCTCGATGCAGAGGCCCTGGTCTCTGCTCTCTTCTCGGCTGTAAGACACAACCAAGGTGGAGTGGTGGCTGCTCTGATAGACAGTGGAGCTGATGTGAACATGCCCGACAAACAGGGGTACACTCCCCTCCTATTGTCCGCTGAGCTGGGGCACACAGAAGCGTTCAGGTAACTGTCCTCCGTCCTCCGACAAGGACGGGATGTCTCTGAAATACATTGCTGCTGAAAATATTCAGGGAATTTGAGAGCCATGGGATACTGTCTGTGATTTTACATATTTCACAGTAGTTTTTATTTTTATGTTTCTTAAAATCGTGGCTCAATCATTATAGACATTTGAGTAAATAATGACTCTCCATATTTTATTTTGATCTCAGAGCTCTAGCAGCGAAACAGGCCAGACTAGATGCTACTTTACCCAACCTCTCCTCAGCCTTACACCTGGCCGTCCACAGTGGCAGTGTCCCCATAGTACAGACACTGTTGGAGAAGGGATTAGATCCCAACACCACCGGACCTAAAGCCCATATCTCTCTACACCTGGCCGCCCACCGCAACAGGTCAGCCTTAGTTGGTCTGTTGTTAAGAGCTGGGGCACAGGTAAATTCAGAGATATTGAAATAAATATCTGAAACAATGTCAAAGCAATTAGCGATTGGTGGCCATTTTGTAGATCTTCATGCTTGTGAAGACTGTGTGAGTTGTGTGTTATTTCCTCAGGCAAATGCAGTCGCCCAGGATGGCCTGACCCCTCTGCATATAGCCAGTCAGCAGGGCAATGCAGAGACAGTAATCCAGCTTCTTCAGGGCAAGGCAGACCCCGGAGCCAGGGACAGGCTGGGGAAGACAGCCCTGCACTGGGCAGCCTCCACCCAGGGAGAAAGCCCCGTAGTGGACTTGCTGCTCTCAGCCGGGGCCAACCCTAACACCACGGATGAAGAGAAAAAAACGGCCCTCCACCTGGCTGCTACTGAGGGAAATGCAGACGCTGTGAAATCACTATTGTCCCACAAGGCCAAGGGACGGGCTAAAGACATGGATGGCTCCACACCTCTCCATTATGCAGCAGCTAGTGGGCATGCTAGTGTGGTTACAGCTCTTCTACATTCACTCAACAACAAGGGGATAGAGGAGAGAAATGTGTGGAGGAAAACCGCTCTGCATGCCGCGGCTGAGAAGGGCCATGATAGTGTGGTTGAGCTGCTCCTGGATGCTGGGGCAAAGATCAACGCTATAGATAACAGTAGAGACACTCCCCTGCACTGTGCTGCCCGGGGCGGACACCAGGAAGCAGTGAGGAGGCTTGTGGGCTGGGGCCAAGCCGGGCAGGTGGGACAGGGGAAGAAGGCGAACCTGCAGGCCACAAATAACGTGGGGAAGACTCCACTGCAGGTGGCAGAGAGTGGAGACACACTGGGACATGAGAACATTGCAACCTTACTCAAGAGAAAGATGTTTCTCATCAAGTAGTGGAAGGGGAGACCAACCTTTAGGAGGACAAATGACAGGAACTGAAAATGGAATGATGACTTGAGTATTGATATTGTTGAGATATTGATATTGCTCTTACATCTGGTATCTATCCAGTCATTCTGGTCATCAATGTGAAACCCACATTGGTGACATCACACCACTGACCTTGAAATCATCATATACTCTGAGAGGTGTTGTTTATTTTAAGTTATATTCACACAAGTTATATGCCCCCTTAATCACATTAAACAGGAAAATGTTTAAAATGTTTGTCTTTCTTTGACATTGAAGAGAGTATGGAGGTTGGTTGTTGCAAGGGTTGGTATTCTAGGTAGAAGAGAAGTCAAGTAAGTAGTAGGGAACCCCTCTTCAACCAGAGGGCCGGGGTTCAAAGAAAAGATAATTTGTCCTATGAGGTCAATAAAGTATCACATTCAAATAGTTCAAGTCAGAAATATAACAGATTAATGTAATTTGCTCTACATAAAACTAAGTAACATATTCTTACTGCAAATGAAAAATGGAGTCTGTATTGACATAGCCACTTTCATTCCCAAAGGCTTTTGGTATACACATTTTCCATTTGCAATATTTCATTTTTACTAACTGAGGAGGAGATACTCCACCCTTGGATACTTTTACACGGTTAGATATCATCAATTTGTGATGTTCAATGCATTCCTGGAGTCTTTTTGTGATAAAGTGTTGTAAGTTACTTTGTTGTGTACCCACTTTCCCTCAACCTGCCTCGTCTACATTTCCCAGAATGAGAAGGGGGTTCTCTGTGCTGTATACATAGGAATACATGCTATCAGCCCAGAAATTACCGTTAGCCTTGATTAGCCAGTTAGCATTTTGTGACCCTTGATCAAATCACTTTTTTATAGTCATGCAGTCATCTGACAACAGAAACAGAAAGTTATGTAAATGACAACACCTGTATTGTGTTATACGCTATGTTGAAACACAAAATAAGTGATCACAGACAGACTCCGAGGCGACAGATAGTTGGCTTCTTAACATTGCTGGCAATGGTGAGAACCGATCTTTACCCTACAAAGACGAAGCGAAGTATGTCAGCCATGTTTGTGAAAAGGGCCTTTGCAGTCGAGAAAAAGTGAGTCGAGAGAACAATGCCGTGTTGTGCCGTGCCCAATTGTTCAAATTACAAAAAAGCCACCGAAGAGGACGTATTTCACATGCTACGATGACACATCTGCAAAGATGCAAACTGTGACTCCATTGCACTATGGTCTATTGAGGCTATTGTTCATGGAGAAATTGGTATCTCTGCCTCTTCTACGATGGATTTCTCACTGTATGATTTTTTTTCTTTTGTTAATTGTTAGGGAGGATTTTTCTTTTAACACTACTAACAGATACATTTGCCTTGTGGTCAGTCGTTAGACTTGACCCCATGCTCCCCTAGCCTACCACAAGGTGGAGCCATCAGTTTTGTAGTTTTTAGCATAGGTCAAAGAAGCCCAGTATCAACATGTGAGTAACCTACTCCAAAGGTGTGTGTGTGTTTATTCCTAGTCAAACAAAACTCGGGGTGACTGCAGTATGAAGGACCGGATGTAACAGTAAAATAAATGGTTTGGCAAGGACCAAAATGTGACATAACGAAATAAATAAATGAAATAAGTAATTGTATTAATAAATATAGAAGTATATATATAAGTCAATGGAAATTGGTAGAATTCATTATTTTTTTATTTAAAATTTGTAAATAATTACATAAACGATATTTCTAAATAATTAACCAATATCCATCAATATTATGACATTTTATCCCATGAAGTATAATGTTCACAGTAATGTGATTAGATTTAATTTCATTTTTATTACACAGTAACAGGTCTAATTTCCAAATGGCCTTTTGTAAAAAGAAATATTTAAAACGTTGTTTTTTTTAAATTGTTATAATTTCATAATAACGGACCACTGCACGCTCTTTTTTCCAGACGATTTCTCCATTGACTTCTTCTCCATTGTTGCCATGGATGTACGGTATTAGCTTATTCATCCTCTCTCTCCAACATGTAGAATATGACACGCCCACTGATGTCGTCACGGTTCGCTCTTCCGGGCAAGGAAAACCTATTTTTGGTTACAGCTGGGAACTAACTTTTCGGGTTCCGAACCAATTTATTTTTGGTCGAAATGCGCCGAACGGTTCAAAATTAGGTGCGCGAACCGGAACGGAACCCGTTCCATGTTGGTCGAAAAGGGCTATAGTTGTACTACGGTGCGTTCGTTTCTATGACGACCACTTCCCATGTGTCATGTGACATTGTTGCTGTCTGAGTGTCTGTCTCGGGGAGAATGTGGCCTGGCTAGCTTGAAATGGCAAGGAACGAGGAGAAACAACAAGGGAGATTGAACAGACTGTGGCTTCAGAAGGAAAGAGAGGGCAAGTAGTAGCTATAGTATTTATTGTCATTTAATTAATACACGGCGGATAAGCTTCTGGTAGCAGATAGGCTAACTAGCTAGCTGTTTAGCTCCAGCGCCAGCTACAGCTATCCCATCATTCAGCCCCTGCTAACTGCAGTTTGTCAGCTAAGATACTTATCGGTATCATCCTTACATTAATTTCATCCAGTTGAAATGAAAAACGCACACCAAATTATTCTGTATAGGTCTTACTGTTACCCATAATGTCTTCATCATCCCTACACTACCTTCCCTCCTAGGCACAGTAGTATTGGACGTGGTGCCCAGCTTCTTGCCAATGAAGTTATTCTAAAGTTTGCTTTCATATCTCTTTTCACAGAAGGACGAATCAAAGATGTACATGAGCGTAGACCCAAACTGGTAATTAAAAAGTTGTTCTAACAATGTAATCTGTTCACACATCACAGTTCACTTTCACATGGACTTCACATTGTTTCACTTGTTGTTCGCTTTCTTCCACAGTCTACTCTTAATTCTGCCTCCTCTGTGAAAAAGTGGATCCCTAGCATCAAGAGTGAAATAGAGTATTACTTGGAGGTAGGTGCAATGTTTCTGATGTGTGATATGAGGAAACTAAGGTTTGTCAATGCTCGCAGATGATTTAATCGTCTGCATGAAGTTAAATCATGTGTGTTGTCTTTTGCCCCTCAGCAGTCCCAGCTTTCTCACTATCCAGAGAGGAAGATAGCGGAGTTTCAGCTGTGTATTGAAGCTTTAGAAAAAGAGTACAAAAGCTTCATCACCAAGCTACGTGTTCTTGACCCCTCTTGTAAACATAGGCCATGGACTCCCCGAGCATACTCAAAAAGGAGAGCAGACACACAGGACTCTCCAAGCATCGGTCAGTTCATTAAAATGTTCTTCATAACTAAATCCTAATTAACTTAAAGCTAGTGAAGAGCTGGCATGACGCAGCCCTGAAATTAAGAAATGCATGCCATGTTTGTCTTTCTTTAAGACACTGGTAGCTGACATTACATATAAAATTAGAAGTCCTCTTATCTGTCATTTCTCCCTGTGCTCTCACTCTCATTTACAGTTAAAAAACCACGGAGCTGTGAGTCACGTGACACTAGTGGTCCAGTGAGTGGAGCTGAGAGCGATGTGGCCAGCAAATGGACAGGAAGTAGCAAAACCTCAGCCAATGAGAGACAGGGACATCTCAGCCAATCGGAGACCAAGCCCAGAACCCCTGTCCCCACCAAGCCCATTTTAGGGTCTTCAGAGACAGTCTGTGCGGAACAGGACCAAGACCAGCCCCTCTCCTTTGACCGTACACGACTGGCGGTGGCCGTTGCTGGGTTCAGAGGACCATCAGTTCAGCCAGGCTCCTCTGAAACACAGAGCCTAGCCAGGGTGCTGCAGTCTGGCCTGCCAAACCTCTATAATTCTCCTCTGGGAAAAAGTTTTTCCACCCAGAGTAAAGGCACTGCAGGGGTTGGAGAGGACAAGGCAGGGATGGGATCTGTTATTGGACAAAAGGGTGCAGTTCAAGAACATAAGCCAGGCTTTGGAGCGACAGAGAGGATACCTGGGAAATCCTCCAACACTGGGACAACGGAAGAGAGGACAGGGAATGTCTTGGGACTAGGCTGTTATTCTTCTTCTGACGAGGAGTCTGACACATGACATTTGTAGATTACAAAGTATAATGGTACATGGACAGCAGTTTCACCATCTTCAAAATTTTGTTTTAGAGTAAATATTTTTCTGGAAACTCTTGATTCCAGTCTTCGTTTATAGGTTTTCTAACTGAGTGGAAATTAAATAATCTCACAAGACCTGTTGTGTAATTGGAGAACTGACGAAACAGAGCAAAGGATATGTATTCAAAAAGAGATGAGTTGTTTGATGTGTGCGTTTAGGGTTGAGAAATTCATTGTCATTTTCAGTCAGTACTTCTGTTGTGCTCATATCCTTCTGTAATCAGTCATCATTACCACAGGTAGCTCCATTGTGCACATGACAGGAGGGAAGCTGTGTGAGAAAGAGAGAGCAACAGAGAAGATACTTGATGATTCAGTGATTGGCTCTTTGCCTAGTTATACTAACTAGAGCAGCAACACTGAACATGACCTGGTTAGACCCCAAACCCCTTCCACCCACCCCTCTGTGCTACTGCTATGAGGACCGCTTTCAACGTGACACTTCTGGGAAACGGGCGCATTAGCTCATAGAATGCAGGCACTTCATTGCAGTCTATGGTTAAGTTTGACGTAGTTGCTCTTTTAGATAGATCTGTATGCACAGTGCAAGGTGGGGGTTCCCTCCCTCTCTACAGGGACCTGGAGAAATGAAATGAAACACACCGTAGACCTTGGACAGGGCTGGAGCCCGCGAGCTGCGCGTTTTAATTAATGAATTAAAGATTTTAATTAATGTTTGTATAGAGAACCAGGATCAGTTTGGTTTGAAAGAAAGATGGTGTTTTCTATTTCAGGATAAAGTGTTTCTTTGCATTACAGTGCGCACAGCACTATTGGGCTACATCACATGATCTGTACATGATCATTAGTAGCCCTTTGCTTAGTAATGACCAAATATTGCACAAAATGTTTTAACGTGATACTGGCTTATTGTGAGTGCACAATCAATTATGTTAATCACTAATGAGTGTTTTTTGTAGTGTTAACGGTGTGTGAATAATTGTGTTTTTGCAGAGCATTTTACATAATCGTGGTAAATATTTATTCAATTATGGAAGTTGTCGAACATTTTACCAACAGTTATTGAGGGAGTTTCTGTGTCATTTTGGTGTCAGTGAGACAGCACTGCAGATAAGCAACCCCGTCCCACAGCGAGGCAAGCTCCCATCTATGAGGTTAGAATGATGCCCTTTAGTAAAAAACCCCAAAAGCTTACTAAGCCTGCAAACTAAACTGCTACAGCGCTGTCTTATGAAAACTGCTGCAACCGCAGTGAAAGAACATCGTGATTGCACAGTATCCTAGGAGACACGAAACCCGAAAATGGCAGAGAGACCACGTGGTATAAACTATTGAGTGCGGAGGGGAGGTGTGAGTGTTGAGCTTTCCTATAAGTCAGTTCTGAGATATTGTGGTAAATCTTCTCACACCACTGTCTCTCTCTCTCTCTCTCTCTCTGTCTCTCTCTCTCTCACTAGTAGCTTTTCTCATACAAGCATGAAAGGCAACGTAGAGGCATATGTCTTTTTCATGTGGCAGCATAATCTTCCCACCAAGATTACTCTGTGCTTCTGAAACTGCTGTATCAATGTTTACTAACAATCTGTGCCTTACAGAATGATTTGCAGAGTTAAGATGGTCTCTGTCTGATTACTGTAAATTTGCCATTGGCACTAATACATTTTTTGCATGGTTTAAATCATCCTAAAGATAAATATTCAGATTCAATACAAGGTTCCTATTTAAAGGACCACAGCAACATCCCTGAAAGGCCGGTAAGTAACAATAGACCTGTAAGTGAGGTCAGCCTTGGACTTCCGGTTTCATAGCGTTTTTTCTATGGGGAAAATGAATGGGTTTTCACCAGAGGAGGCTCGTCCATAGAGGACAGGGAGGACTGTCCTCCCCAATAATTTGAAGAAGAAAAAAAAACATTCTATAAAAATAACATTTCTAAGCATACAAAACCTTATTGCCAATGTTAAAGTCTCAACAGCGCCCTCTACTGTCTGCTGTGCAATGGGAAAATGTATGGGGAACATGAGGGAGGACGATAGCTGTCGTCCTCCCTACAGTACATCCATTCAAATGCATTTTTTGGGAAGATTTGATCCTCTCCTATCTTTTCCATTTGAAAATTGACTGCTAGGGAGGTCGTCCTCCGTAAGCCCAATAGGCCAATCAGTGGTCAGAATAAAATAATGACATACTGTACATCCAATTAAAAAGTAGAGGGGGGAGGGTCATGGACATGCATGACAGTGAGATGACACCTGGCCGTTGTAGTGAGATTTCGACATTGAGAGAGAGACAGAGATAGAAGCATTTAATAAAGTATGCAATAGTTGTGCAAATTTAGTTTTTTTCAAATTGAGATTAGTAGGTGGTGGAAATAGTTGTGCAAATGTAGTTTTTTTCAAATTGAGGATAGTAGGTCATAGAATTGATTTTGAGTTGGCTGGCGAGCTAGCTAATGGCTAGAATGGTGAATGCGGAGACGGAGGACGTGGTGAAGTTTTTATTGGAAACTCCATTCCACACATTGCAATACCAGGAGAAGACACATTAAAGCGGATGGAAGACCGCTTCCAAAAATTAACTTCACCAAGAAAGATGAGAAGGTAGGAGTATTCAATACTTCACCGCTTCAGTTTTGAAATCCAGGAAGTAAATCGGCAATCAGAAACACACCTTAAAATGCTTGCCACGTCTCGTCCTATTGTTACATCCACATGGATGTTAGATAATATATCCACAGAAAGCTACGGTTCTCGTCTTTGCAACCATAT